>JAQFYQ010000308.1:0-18493 GCA_034694885.1 Buchholzia appendiculata | reverse complement strand
TTCAGGGTTGGCAGTTGAAGATATTTCAATCTGTCTTCATAAGAAAGTTTACGCGAATATCTAACTAGCTTAGTTGCCTCGTAACTGACTAATTTTATGTAAATACGTCATATTTTGAAAGCTTTGGTCAAAATAAAATGTGTCGACCAACGTACCGAATGCGGAACGTCCGAGATTTAAAAACAGTTTCAAAATAATTCAAAATATTTCGCATTTTTCGTTTCGCAAATTTGGCGTCTCGTACCAAAATCTAAACCGGTTTGATTTGCAAATATTTTCGCATATTAGACAACGAAATTTTTCGCACTTTCGCATTTTAGATTCACCCCTACTTGGGTTACTTTACATGATTCACTACGATGCTGTTTAATACAACTGGTTTTACTCTTTATTTGGATTTAGCAGTTCATAATTCCAACTACTACGCTTGCATGACATTTATGTATCTAACCCATTTAAGCAAAACAAACTACATGTATAATTAATTCTGAGCAAGGTCAATACTTACACTGGACTGCCCCCTGAGTCGCCGTGCCGGACATTATGCTGCGCCAATGAATAGCCGAAATAGGAATCCCGTCGGCCGGTTTTAACAATAGGTGCATTGATGTCGAGATTAAAAGCTGCTGGATTCCGGTCGAGTAAAATCAACAATAATCCAAAAGATAATCCAATAAGCCGCTGCATCGTTAAGACCGGAAGTACGGACTGTCTTTTCCGGACAACTTCCATAGCGAAAAACAACAACAATAAAAACTTAAAAGCTATTAGAAGTAAATAATCAGTAAAAATCCCAGGCTCAGAGCAATTCCACAGATCGTATCCGAGATTTGTAAAGTTACATGCATTCCATTGCTTGTGCGCGATTGTATTAAAAATTAGTTATCGCTGCGGTACATAAATGTCACATTCTTGCTTTATATTTTATTTAATATCGTAAGCCCGTAGTACGCATAAAATAACGGCAAAATCGGCTCAATTTGTTCTACAAATTGTGTGATGCGCTCTGAAACTATCCAGCTTACGAGAAGCCATCCACAAGGCATGCACTATGCAATTTAGACTGCAAATATGAACAATGTTTTAATATTATATTCGACATTATGTCAAATACTTATCTTACAAACAATTCGAAAAATGCACCAAAATGGCATAGCTTTGGATAGTAATAATGAATTGTCTTATAATTGAATTACTATTTTTCAATAGTTCAATGTCCAATACAAAATGGCATATTCTTGTGTTTTGTGAAGTATCATAACTTTGGGTACCAGCGCGAGAATCAGGAAGTACTGACGATACCTACTTGACGTAGTAGGATATTTGCATTGAATTTTATTACTTAACAAATCACTGTCTTTACTCTTGAGACTCATTCAACTCATTCACCGAATTGCATGAGTCATAGGATTAAATCAAAGTAACGAAATTCTCTAACCTGATAAAAAAAACTATTTTTATGATCAAAGAAAGCTAGATATTGATGTATGTGTGTGAGTTAAGCCGAATGCTATGGCTCGGTCTATGGGTTTTAAGAATGGCATAATTTGGACTAGATAATTTGTCGTAACGTAACGCAATATATAAACGCAGGCATAAGCGCCTCTAAGTTCAAAACTTCAAATCACGATACAAGTATATAATAAACATGAGTTATAACAATGCGTTTAAATAAACATTTTGCAATGAATGCCTCTTTCCAATTAAACCTACAGAGTGCATTTACATACATGTGAATTGTAGGTTTGTAATCTTGAGTGTATGAATTTTGCTGTGAATATCACTAGTTTAGGGTTCTATTTGCCAAATTGGTCCTATCTGGTTCATAATAACCTGATTACGTTGTTATAACATAACAAACGTGTAACATAAAATAACATAACGTAACAAAATATAACCAATAACATATGATATAGGCCTAGCTACTCCTGCAAAATCGTTACTTATTTTTGTAATCAAGGTCCTCTTATCTCAGCAACTGCAGAGTGCATTTATTTGTCCTTTTAGCAGCATATGGATCAGTATGCGACATGACGTCGGCTGCTAAATGGTTCAAGTTCAAACGTGCAAGCACTGTAAATTCTGTAATCTTTGTGTGCCCGAATGTCCATTGATTAAAAAAGTCTTCAGTGTTGTGAAGTGACGCAAGGTCATGCTGACGTCAGATTTGTTTACAAATAACAACTTTAGATGTAAACAACAGATTTTATTTTATTTTGTTTTGTATTAGTCAAATTGAGCTAGATAGTTAGAGCCTAAAAGTGGAGGGAAGCAAAGATGGATGCTGGCGACTTGCTGCAAAGAAATTCCTCGCACCGAAGTGCAGATATGGAGAGCAAAGGAAGTTCTGCCGGAGATCAATCACGTGGTCACATCCCCACACGGAACTCCGCTGAATGTATTGCTGGAAATTCTTCTGAATGCAGAAGTTCAGATTCAAGCTTGAATGCCCGGATATCCAGCTGGCCTGTGGTTGTCAACCGTTCATTACAAGAAACGGAAATCTGTCAACGCCTTGCAGCCGGAATGAAATTACGACGTAAGTACTTTTTCAAACTGTTTAAATTCTTGTTTAAGACATTTTATCGATTTCAATCATATTTATGTTGTTGGTGTTGTAATTGGGTCTAAGTGTTATTAAGTTCTGTTAGCACGAAGTCTGTTGTGCTCCTGCTTTTCTTTTCCACCTATGGAGACGTGGCATGGAACGAACGTTCGGAATATAGCCTAGCCTACGTTCCACTTGAACTGATTCACACTAATGACCTGTGACTGGCTCCGGTTCTTATTTTTTCATCCAGTATGATTAAGATTTGTATTGCTGGCTGTGGCAAAGCTGTCAAGCTCAAGCGAATGCTTCGTTTTACTGTATTCAATTAAAACAACAATTATTAGGTTTTAAATTTATTGTAACATACTTTTACCGTAACTGTATTTTAACGTGAAGTTTTTATCCACTGAAGGCACAATATAGCCTATTTGTGCTGACGTGCCGTTAAACACCAATCCAATCAATCAATCATTAGGTTTTAAAAATTATCACTATATACTGTTTCATTCTTATCTGGCTTTGTCTTGGTTTAGTTGGGCTTAGTTTGTTAATGAACATTTTATTTGAGCTGTTTGTGTTTTTGTTTGTAGTGTCAGATACTACGGTGCACAACAGCATTATTTTCCCCATGTCTGGAGTGATTTTTATGCTTGTCGTCCCTGAAGTATCCAGTAATTCTAACGCTCATAACAAGACTGCTGAGCAAGACTTGGATCTTTGCAAAAAGTAAGTACATGTTCTTACTTACCGTACTCAAAAACAAATTTGAAATGTACATCAAATTTTGTTTTTGCACTTACACATGTTGCGATCTTTATATTGATGTTGGTGAAAACTAGTTACTAAGTAAGCTGCACTTGTGAAATGAGTCGTAAAATATTATTGTGATAGATTCTCCTAATTTTAGGTAAGCCTTGCACAGAAAAATATTAGGCCATAAAGCTAACATTCAATTTTGGTAAAATCATCCTTACAGGATTCAAGAGATACCTGTGAAGAGTATGTGAAGAATTTTACAGATTATTACTTCTTGCATCTAGTTTTGCTTACACATTATGCAAGGGTTTTAATTTGTTTAAGTTAATTTGATAATTTCAGCAAACATGGAATTTCCATTGTTTGAGATTAATAGTGATTTTGATGCTCAATATTGACCAATTCAGTTCCAAAAAGATCAATCTGAAATTAGCCTATCTGTTATTTGAACTATTGTTTACTGACGTAATAACCTACTCCATACTTTAACATTTACAATAAGTGATTTTATGTTGGGATGGCAAAATATTTATTATATTTAGTGATGTTTCATTAAAGCCCCATCAGTAAATATTTATTTGTTGCGAACGGCACATTCTATCCGCCTTTTCTTCCGTGCTTAAAGAAACGTGATATCATGTTCTTTAAGAAACATGTGATGTGATGATGATTGTGTGCGCAGCATTGAGAGAATGTTGAGAGGACACAAGACTTGCTACGTACTCTATGTGCACAGTGAATCAATGCAAGGCGATCATCATCAACCCGCAAGTGTCGACCAGTTCTTCGAGCTCCAGCAAAGGTAGATTCACAATGCAAATTGTAGGACCTATGTAATGTAGGCCCATGCAAGCCCTAATGTACTTGAAGCATGATGGTAGAATACGTGCCTGGTCAAAATAAAATTTAGCCCCTCTGAGCTCTCTCCCAACAAAATTAAGAACTACTTGATATAGCAGTTGCATAACATTTGGCTTAAATTTACTTAGGAGAAATGAAGCAAATGATTTGTTAGAAAATTGTTTGGCTAAATTGAAAACAGCCATGTCACTTTTATTACACATTTGTACTATTGTCCACCATTTTATGACTTTCATAAATGGTGCTGTCGATCGTAACATCATGAACAAAACATCAAAGCAAACCCCCATTAGGCTGGTACTTGGCAAAATCATTTTAAAACAATTAATGGACAAAAAATAATAATAATTTTCCAGAATATTACATCTTTCTTGTAAACATTTTCATGTGAGCATTTAATATTTTAAGTCTTTTTGAGACGTACGATTTAACAGTTTGGACAAATTACAAATTGTGAAAATCTGTGTTCAAAGAGTTAGGGACTTAAAAATTATTACCAAACTAAAATTCTGTAGATCTTAATTATCAATATGTTGCAACATGAATAGCCTATCTATACTTGTAGTCAGCATAGAAATTCTATTAAACAATTGTATTTATTTAAAAGAAATGTGAAAAATTTGCCAGTTTGTGACTCAAAGTTTTCTTTTGTAGGTTTATGTTTACCCACCTTGAGATGCTGCTAGTGAAGAGCATGCAGGAAGCTTTTGACTGCATGTGCAACATTGCAATGGTAATTAATGTCTAGAAATGAACATAATATACATAGTTTCATATATCGTATCATAATAAGGTTTATGGTATTGTTTGTTATTGACAAAGCTATGCATATGTTAAACCATATTGCACCTTGTCGGTGCAATAATTATGTCCTGCAGTTAGACTTGAAGAATATATGCAGAAGAAAGTATGCCGTTAGACTTCATAGTTTCTTTAAATTTAGGAATTTTGCAAAAGAAAATGTGAATTAGTATTGTAATGTATAAAACTCGTAGGATAGTTCTTTTTTAAAGCAATTATATGTAAAATAGATGTAGTAGAAGCACATCTGGAAATATGGGGTGAGAGGAAAAAGCAAAAGGTTACCAAGAAGCAGTGATGTAGTCAAGGCATTTTTCTCAAGGGCAAGGCCAAGGCATTCAGTTTCGAGACCAAGGCAAGGCAAGGCATTTGGAAAATTGGTCAAGGCAAAGCAAGGCAAGGCAGTGAAGTGCTCAAGGCAGCATTCAAGGCAGTGAATTATACAGTCAAGGCAGTATTTTGACGGTCAAGGCATTTTTTTCCAAGGCATATTTTTCCAAGGCAAGGCAAGACATTTGGGAAAATGGGGCAAGGCAAGGTAGTAAAGTGCCTCAAGGCAGCCTTGAGGCAAGGCATCAAGGCCAAGGACTACATCACTGTCAAGAGGAAATATAAGCAGATTATCTTAACAGAACAAAAAAAATTAGACCATTGTCTCATTTCAAGAATGGTAAAAGTTCTTTCTTGCTTGTTTGTAACCACATGTTTCTCTCACCACCCACTAGCAGAATTCTGGCGACCGTTTCGGCATTGTTTGGTTAATTGGTAAGATAGCCTAATGTCCACCCCAGAATATGGTCCTGTGTCCACTAATGAAATTGTAAATATAATAGACTAAGAAATGTATAAACTTAAATGGTATTACTTACATCTAGCAGACATACGATAGAAATAATGGTTAGTTACAATGAATACAATAATTGAACAAGTTATAGAGAATCAAATATCTGTAGCTTTCATACAGTTGTAGTGCTATACTGTACATATATGTTAGACAATGTGCGTAGATAAAGTTTTTTCCGTGTACTATGGCTTTAAGTTTCTGCCGCTTGAATAACTTGTCTTTGCTTTTATCAGCACTTATTAAAAGAACGTGTAATATTTGTAAACTCATAATGTTTTGTTGTTGTTATCAGTTATGTTACAAGCCCGTGTCGGACGCCGTGTGGGAGGAGCTTAATCGCCTGTTGTGTCCGGAGACGAAAGAGATAAGCAACTTTGATGCGCTTACTTGTATCGGCCTTTCTTCCACTGGTGCTCTATTCTCAATGTTTTATTTAATACTATGCATTTTATTTGTTTTTATTTTGTGGTATACAAATTCGATTAATATTACAAAATATTTAATGTTATTCACTTCCTTTATTTTTGAAAGTACAGTATATATATTTTACAAATTGCATTCACTATAGAATTAATGTAAATTGTAAATAAATAAATTTATTCTACTTAAATTATCATAAAGTTAATAAGTGACATAAATAACTTCTTTACTGTTTCAATAATTATTCATTGACAAGCGACGTCTCGGAAACATAATGATGTCATAACTAAATGCGAGTTAATAATTTCATATCGTAAAATGTTAATATTTCTCAGACTTTCAATTAAATGTATCTAGAACAGTAATAGTGATGAGAAATTCAACCAACGTGTACCTTACTCCTTTTTAATCACTTGATTATAATTACCAATATTTCTTGAACATTAAAGAGATAATATTTGGAAATAATTGAAGAATACATATTGATACTATAGATTTCAGTTCTAGAAATTATGCTTATTATTTATGATTTCATTAGTGTGTGTGTGACACAGGAAGAGCTGGTATTGAATTCCAAGCATATGATTAATAGTTACAGTTTGATCAATCAGCAATACGTGCTCTGTATACTTCCTGTAGAATGTGATATGCGTGCTCTGTATATTTCCTGTAGAATGTGATATGCTGTTTCGTGCCTACGGGAACTTGCGCAATCTGTCAGCAGCTGATGAGATTTCGCTCCTTCATTGCGGCCTGGATTCCAGCTCCTGCCAGACTGTGCTCCTCTTCTTCAACCAGATGAATGTGAATTTGTGACGTTCTCGTTTTACCAGTGATATTACATGTACATATATGTTTAGTTTCAATTTTGCAACGATTTATAAATTAAAGCGGACACACTGAAGCTTTTAAGGCATTGATATCTACATTGTAGTGAGGCTATGTTACTTTGAGGCATTTGTTTTACATGTTTGGAAAAATCTTTTAACGTTCTTGTTCATGTTTTGAAGCATTGTTTTCCAGAAAGAGTGAACAGTGTGTTTTATTATGAAATGTGCAATCAGCCATTAACTATCAATCATTGAACAGTATCTTTGCTACACCTTCTAATAACAAATCTCTTATCATTTTTATTTAGAACAGCAATAGTATTTGCAATTAATTAAATTTGGTGGTAAAAAGATATAAATAGTAAACCATTTCTGATACAGATCAAAGTTGTAGATAAACTTAACTGATTTAACTGCCATTCTCTCCTAGCAGACAATTAGTATGCACGCTTGCAATATTACCTTTAATACAATTATTTGTAGCATTCAGGAATGGTTTAATTATTTATTATACAACTGATGTGACATGTTAAATTTGTATTATTATTCCAAGCTTTGCATAAAATATATATAAATAAAGAAATGTTCAGTTGTGGTTATTTTCATAACAAGGTGAATTCTTCTCCGTGCAAACATAAATTATAATAGCATTACATTTACAGTCCACACGTAGTGTACACACAGTTACACAGGTATACTATTCCAGCCAGTGTTAATCGTGTGATTTTGCGGATTTTTATCGGAAACAAACTGTTCTTGTCAAGAACACATGAGAAGAGGCTAGAAATTGTGTGCATTGTAATAATTTCACACCAATATTATAAAGTCAGTAGTGACATCTTTTGAAGAAAAATAGAGCTCAGATATATTTACAAATCACATCAACTGAATCTGTTAAGTTATAGTTGTTTTTTTGCACACAGAATTGTTTCAAATATTTGACGTAATCGAGCATCACTGCAGTCAAATAAGCACACATAATTAGCAGAAGAAGAACATACATTCATGTTAACAACACAATATGATCAGATCAAATAACATCAGTTCATCATAACAATTAATCTCGTAACTGAACTAAAAACCTAGGTGTAATTTCATAATAAAATCAATGACAACAACAAATTAATATAATCACATAATAAATATGAAACAATGGCCAAATATTTATTTTGGTACAGAAATTTCTCAACATTAGGGAAAGTTCAGCTGTTATTACTGTTGGATTAGCTTTAATACTGGACAGAACTAAATTCACTAAACGTCAACGTGTTAAATACAAAACTTGAAATACATCTGAACATGATTGCACATTGGAGCAGTATCACTAGTATGCAATAATGAATAGAAGACTGTGATGATACGAGTTCTAAGAATAGCCGGGTTCATTTGATTTTAACTTACCCGGACGATTTTTGTGTGAAGGAAACTGAGTAAAGCTCACAATAAACTAACGCCTACTGACATAAATACACGGATGGCATTTGCATTTTTGAGCTTATGCTGAGACTAGGAATTTATTTTAGCAAATGATTCGTTTGGCTGGGAAATTATTTTTACAAAAGATTCGTTTGGCTTGGAATTTTTTTTATCAAAACGTTTGTTTGCATGGGAAGAATGAAAAGATGAAACTAACAAGAGATGGCGCGTTTAACAAGAGATATCCTAAGGTGAAGATATTTACCTATATATTGCAAGTGCTACATACAATTGAATAGACATTCTGAAAGGTGCATACAATCATAGCGAACACATACTACTGCATGAAACTACAGAAAGCGCTAGAAGTTCATAGTTTGCCGGAGACTGAACAGACTGTTTCCTGTAGAAGATGTAAGTTTCTTTGGGTCAGGACTTGACGACCGAATTCCCATAGATTTCGTTCCGCCGCTGGGCGTTCTTGCTCTCGCAATGGAATCGGTCGGGGTGGTTGCACCTAGCCCACTAGACCTAGACGATGCTGTTGAAGACGACAGAGTATTCTTGGGAGACCTAGGCGAGGCAGGTTGAACTGACCTAGGGGAGGTGGACGAGGTGGATTTAACGGGTTTGTTGGGTGAGCGAGGCCACGTTGATGTCGAGAACGATGAGTCATTGTTAGCATAGCTAGCGGGTGAGTTAACGACAGTTCGCGTTGGGTTGCGCTTTGGAAGCGACCCAGATGATGAACTAGGTGAGGTTGGAGTCGATTTTGCGTAAGACTTCTGAGGGGATGAAGGAGTGGAGATAGACGAAGGAACGTTTCGCTTGGGTGACGACGCACCAGTCGGCGAATGAACTATACAAAAATAAGAGTAATCTAAGTAAACAATAATCAAAATTTAATATTTATATCAAAATGACAGTAAATCATACAAAATATTAACTCCTGAAAATATTTTTGAAATGTTATCGAGTTCAGCTAAAATGAACTCATGAAAATATTGTTGAAAGGTTATCGAGTTCAGCTAAAATAAAAACTATCTTTTTATGGGATGTTCTTAAAAATTTGATAAACTTCTTCAGCTCAAGTGTAGAAAGCTAGGAAACAGGTTGAGTAGAGTCGTCCAATAGAGGGCGTGAAGAGTCAACACAAGTAACGCATGCAGTGCGCTTGTGAACCATTTTCGGTTCTATATAGTTAACTTTGATTTTTCAACTTTCAGTAATTTAGCTAGTAATATTTTAGAGAGCAAAATTTAGTAAGTTCTTCCAAACATTTATAAGAGCTATACTTTAGACATATTTCCTACTGTTTTTTTAAGGACTGAACACGGTCACATCAGCAAAGTAAAAAATTTCTATATTTTAAAAGACTCTGCCATGACTGATTATAATTATGGGTGATTATGATGAGATTTTGGCCAAGTTAGCTGAGTTTAGATCAAACTTAATATATTGAGAAATTACAATAATTAAATAGAAATAAATATTTTTACGAATTCTCACGAGTGTATTTTACAACAAACAAAATCATAAACAAAAGTTTAAAATATAAATGCATGCAGATTATTTTTCATAGCATCAAATCAAACTTAATTAGCATTAGTAACCAATGTAAATCAAAAGGCATATATAACAAGTTTTGAAAAACATTTATAACAAATTAAACAACAACTACAACAGACGCATATCAAACAAATTTATACCAATAAAAATTATACCTAAATAACATAACAAAATAACATCTACAGTGAAAAGTAAATTTAAAAACAATTCTATAATCTGTTTGTGTCTTACCACTTAGACTATACAAGGTAGGTCTGGAAGAAGGCAATAATCGCGGCGACGACGTGCCGTTTTCAACAGGCGAAGATAGCGTTGAACTAGTGAGATTCGACCAAGATTTTGCCATTGGGCTATTCTTACTTCGAGCAAGATTAGACAAGTTATTGGAGGCCTGTATGGCAGGCGACTTTATCGACAGATTACTGGCACTCCCAGATAATCGAGAGTTTAAACCTATAAGTATATGGTGAACAGAAATAAACTCAAAGAATAACAGAAATTATAAAAAACATAATAAACTCAAATAGAGAAATAATAGGATTATAAACTAAATCAATATTTGAAATCACCACACTAAAGAAACTTGAACAGAATAAACATTTACAAATGCAGCATATAAATTCTGTATTCTGTAACATAATAAATAAATAGAACCAATAAAAAAGCGTAAATGTTTTGAGGTGTATTACTGGCAAACCTACAAATCGGTTAGATATCACTAAAATTGTCCATCTCTCAGAGGCTATGAAATGTTCAGGCTCAAATTGAACCGGGAAAAAATTTCATCAACTACTAATTTATAGTTCATTGAGAAAAGATGCTACAGTCCGGTAAGCCCTTCATCACACTGAACTATTTCATAAATTTGTATACAATAATTAATCGCATACATGCATGATATGTATTTTTATAAACAAAAGTAAATCCTCTATTTCACAAAGTTGCACACAAAAATATTTTACATCCTTAATTCTTATAATTGATAATAATATGCTAGAATGGATTGGTACAATTTTATTTCAAAGATTATACCTGATCGAGCTTGTGCCGAACTTAGCCGAACTTTTGCTACAAATAGTGCAAAATAGAAGTTACAAAATATGAATAACATACATAAACAAATATAAATATTATCGTACATATGTTATCAAACAGTGCAAAAGTTTTTCTTTATGTCGTTTCCTGTACATTTCTAGCTAAGAGCACAACAATTGTCATGCATCGCTGATTCTAACGTACAAGTAGTCTGAATACACAAGTGGTCAAATACGCAAGTGCACTGAATACACAAATAACTGAAACTGCCTGAAGGCAAAGATTCCTTCGGAGTTTTAGTAGAAGATGGCGAGGTCGAAACTGGATAAATGAACGAGTCTTGGCTGATTATCATCAGTTGGTACATAGAAAGAAAATTGTGGAGCTCAGGATTCTGACTTTAGCTAAGAGCCCGGACCACTCCCTACCACTCTGGCAACTTGACTGCTGCTCTTCAAGTTGAGCAGAAATTAAGAACAATGAAATATTACACTGATAAAAACCAGGTTTAGACATAAATTATGACTGTCGTGTTTGCTACAGCTGCTCTCATATAATAAGTCGTATTCAGATTTACAATCATTTCGACTTTTAAGTCAATGAAGTCCAAAGATTGGCAAAGAATAATGAGCAGCTATAACTGCAGGTTAAGTAATGTTGTTAATGTTAGTACCCCGGCAAGGATCGTTGCTATCAAGGAACTCATCAAAAGGCATCCAGCCACTGCCAAAGCGCACAAACACAGCGCCATTCATGAGACGAACATGCCAGATCTTGTCCTTGTCACCAAACTAACAACAGCACAAATTGTCAGCACAGTTATAGACATATATGTTAGCTGAGTAACAAATGGTATGTTAACTGGTTTAAACCTGGCTTGTTACATGAGTTTACAAAATTTATGCTAGTTACCACAAATTAATTCTTAATCAATATAACATTAGAATCTGCACTTTCATTTTGTGAAGAACTATTATCAATTTGAACAAAAGAGATAAGCGTTAGAGGTAAATATGAAAAATGAAAAACAGCTTCTACCCTCCTCTGTCTGCAGTTCAAACCTGATAGTACATGTGCTGTTCAGCCTGTTTGATCTAATGCAATTATTAAGTAATTATCTAATCTAAATGCTACTAACAAATCATTATAAGAAAACAAAGCAAGTATTTCTATTATGATGCAACAATTACTGAATTGCATTACAAGGCTCAAGCTTACCTTGTATTTTCCTTCTTCTATCTTGATGGCACCAAACTGTGTCCGGCACTGGCAGTGGGATAACTGATCTTCCATTAGCTGAGCTACCTGAGTGCCGTCTGATATCGAAGTAATCCCAGATTTCATACCAGGTATCTGTGAATAGAAGTGCAAATAATCCATTAGAACTCTTCCTAAGAAAATCTCAACTGCATATATCAAATTAGCATTTCTAAAGATATTGTCAGACTTGTCACTAAAAAGTATTTATAGTTCATGCTGGCATGTGCCTCGATTCGCGCAATAACATAGTAAATTGTCTATTCTAGATGTAAAAATCATCATTGCAGATGCTAATCATATCATGATCATCACTTCGAAACAAATATTCAAGTAGATGATGAAGATAGTACAACAACGATTCCAATGAAATCAATCAAAAATACAATTAAATACAAAGAAATATAATGAAGTACAATGAATAACAATGAATTACAACCTAAACATCATCAGTGTTATTATTTTACAACTTTTTTCTCAATAAGCATGAGCTTGATACCAACACAGTATGTACTCATTATCATTATTATCATCATCACCAGTTTTGAGAATAATATTTGCTTTTTTCATGATATCTGTGCTGAGTACAGGTAAAGATTTAACTAATGTCCCTGAGGGTTCATTATGGCTGGATTTTTATGACCGCATTAACTTGCTGACGCCAACCCATTCCGGAAATGGATAATGTCCCTTAGTCAGAGAAAGTTATTCACCTCACAGAATTAAATATGGCAGATTACTCTTTCTGTGTCATAACTCATAACACATCGACTAATTACCATTTGGATTTAATGCTACTGATAAATGCTGGTCAGATGCTCTGCTCGAAGCCAAACAAGCTTTCATCTTTTAGCTATATACATATGTCCACATTTATATACTATCAAATTTAGCAGAAGATGAAGCTTCAATGAATTCCATTTTTTCTTCAGATTATACATTATATCAATATGTGAGCACTGTATCAAATGTATCAAGTACCTGTCTGTCTGGTCTCATGATCGCCTCGACAAATGTTCTGTATTGTATTCGACCAATGCGCTTCGTATCAAAGACATTAAATACTGCATTCAGCTCCGTCGGGTTTGTTGGAAATTCTGCAATACAGACGTAAAGCATACACAGAGAATTTCACTTTTTGCGTTTAAATATTGAATTTTGGGGATATATTAAATAATGGTGTGTTATGAGCACAAGGTTAATCTTAGCCTTCACAAATCATTAGCACATAGAGTTAAGATGACATTATAATAGAATAAACTACAAAGAAATGTTCAGTGCAGAAGACGTTTTAAACTAAAACTAATTACATCTTTTTGTAGTTTCAAGTAATTATCCTGCTTTGTAGCTTCATAATACAATCTGAGTATAATGGCCACTTATATACATATATTGCTTATAATCAGATCGCTTTCCCGCAGTTCCCGTTATGATATTTTGGAACATTTTGGCAAAGTTTGAAATATCGATATATTGATACATGTCTGACCTTGTCTAGCATGGAAAACTTTCTATGCAGAGATGCAGACATGAAGCGATGTTGATCATGATGATGATGATGCCTTATTTTTGTTGGATGAGTTTTGAGTTTTCTGTTCAACATATTCTTTGATTTGTGAAGCGTTTTATTCTCTTAAAGAACATAAACCAGAAACAACATGCATCCCCTTATGCTTAGAAAATATCTGCATTCTGCAGTAAAAAAACTTGCTAAAACATGCAAATAAAACATGTTTGCTATTTATGAATAAATACAGAAGTAGTGAGTTTATTGAACACTATAACTGTTTCTTGTTTTCATAACAATATTATTATTACTGTATAGATTGGCTATGAAATAAACTAGAAAGTATAACGTAGAGATTATTACTTGAAGACATTATTCCATCGATGAAATCCCTCCGAGTTAAGGTTCCGGTTCCCTGTTTGTCCTGCCGCCGGAAGAAGTCCATAAATTTAAGCTTGTTCGCACGATTCCAACTAATGTAATTTTGCCGCCAGACGTCAAAGTCAAAGTTACGACAGCTTTCGGTCTAAAAGTCAAATACACAATAATGACAGAAACAATCACTGATAAATTTTGTACCAAAATTTATAAATGATGATATTTCCAATTTGAGCTTTTTATTTTTGCAACAGAATTAATTAATCTGCATGTAAACAAAATACAAATGAAAGTCAAATACACTGTAATGATACAAACATTTGCTGATAAATATATGCCGAAAAATCAAAATAATAATATTACTAGTGATGTAGTCAAGGCATTTTTTACCAGTGATGTAGTCAAGAAAATTTTATACCAAAATTTCTAAATGATGATATTTCCAATTTGACCTTTTAATTTTTGCAACAGAATTAATTAACCTGCATGTAAAAAATACAAATGAAAGTCAAATACACTGTAATGATACAAACATTTACTGATAAATATATGCTGAAAAATCAAAATAATAATATTAAAAGTGATGTAGTCAAGGCATTTTTCTCAAGGCCAAGGCAAGGTCAAGGCATTCAGTTTCGCGACCAAGGCAAGGCAAGGCATTTGGAAAATTGGTCAAGGCAAGGCAAGGAAAGGCAGTAAAGTGCGCAAGGCAGCATTCAAGGCAGGAAATTATACAAACAAGGCAGTATTTTGCTCGGTCAAGGCATTTTTTTCAAGGCATTTTTTTTCCCAAGGCATTTGGAAAAATGGGCCAAGGCAAGGCAGTAAAGTGCCTCAAGGCAGAATTGAGGCAAGGCATCAAGGCCAAGGACTACATCACTGCATGATTCACACAATTACCTGCAGCTTTAGATGTTTCATCGTCATCTTACCCATTTGTAGTCTACTACAAGCTTTTGCAAGATGTCTGCGTTGAGCATAGGTAAAGACTTAAATAATGTCCCTAAGGGCTCTTTATAACTGTTTTTACCTTAATAGAATGCTTCTATAAAGACGTTAATGAGAGCAGAACAAAACTGTACAGAAAACGTGCTGAACTCACCAGGCTGGAAGGGTCTACGGTGAGAGCCTGGTGCAAGAGTGAAAGAGAGCGAGAGTCGCTGGAGTGAGACACGCTGCTTTCAATCACACTCAACTTCTTCCATACGACATCATCTGCGATTCTGTTCAATTCAACTCTCATTAAATAAACAGCAGTCTGAACGAATTATAATCAATAATGGCACAAATTTCAAAGAATAACAATTCAGTGATAACTTTAATAAAGTTCAGGGTGATTGATTTTAGTATTTTTAGCATGTGTCAAAATATAAAAGATAAAGTTGCTCATAGGGCTCAAATTCAGTGCTTCTTAGTCACTATGCACATCTATTTCACATCCAAGTGACAGAGAAGTTTCATAAACTGACTTTCTGGCACTCGAGAATCACAAACAGTCACCTTGTTCTTGATCTTCAAATGCTTGACATGATCTCTGTTTCAATCAAACTAAACTAGTACTATAATGCAGAGAACTATTTCTTTTAAACCGACAAAAAATCTATATAATTCACAGTCACATAAGTCACAGCAACTTCACTTGAAACTTCTGCTAAATTCCTACAGATTTTCTTCTAATATTGGCAAAAAACTGACGCCTAAGATGCCTCATGATTACAAGAGTCTTTAATGTTTTAATGTTTAATTTGCATGTTACATTTTTGACATGTATAAATGTTTATTTCACTCAAAAACAAACAAACAGAGACTAACACAAATACACAGTTCTAAAAAAAGTATCGCATGAGAACATGAAACAAAGTACGAGATGTACAAATATAAACAAGAAATACTAAAAAGATTAAAAATATAGAAAAAAAGACACAAAGATGGCAAAGGAAACACAACTTAACATACAAGAATATTGGGAATGAAAAACTAATAACAACTCATCATCATCTGCAGAAAACTTGCCACAGACCTGTTCACCAGGGTTGGAAATGAAGCTTGACAACCATCACCAAGTGTACAGCCAGATTCCTCTCTCGATCGTTCACTCGGTGGAGCGGAGATCAAGCGAACTGGAAAGCAGCGTTTCAAAGTATCTGAGACTACTATAGGATCTGCACAATCCTACACACAAACACATTCAAACAATAGATTCAAGCTCTTGTACTACCAGAAGAAACTCAATGCAGTCAAACAGCATGATTAAAATCAATGTCAACAAATATTATAACAACGAAAACAATACTACACACATTAAATATAAAATTACTAGTAAACAAATGCCATGATATGATACACAAATACTAAACCAAAAAAAGTAACAAGAAGGAACTGGGTACGCTAGTAGATGAAAGATGTTTCTAACATACGGTGACAAACCATGTCCGACTGAAGAACCTTTTGTAGCTAAAACTTTAAATTGTTTACTATACACAACTTTATTAAAAACTGACATTGGAAATAGCTTAAATAATGAAATGAAATGAACATTTGTATAATTCTGTTGCTGAAATCTACGCAAGCGAAGCACACCTGAAATTGGAGGGAAACACAACCATTGTACAGTTCTGACGATGAACTACGATTGGAATGTAAATTATCCGTCACAGATGTTCGAGCAGAGCTGCAGCCGCCGGGGTTACAGTGAGCATCAGTGCTGATTGTATGAATCGTTTCACCGAATACAGCCCAGTCCCCGCCGTCTACATGTTCAATGCTGCCACCAACAGTGTTGGAAGATTCAGAAGTCGGAAAACAATCAACGTCTACAGATTTACAATCAGTGACAGTTTCAAACTCTTGGAAATCATCGTCATCACTAGAATCATCACAGTTAGTCTGAGTCTCCGTTACATCATGGTTTGCATTTTCACAATGACAACTTGAATTTGTAGTTAAACCATTGAAGTTCTGAGAAGCTTGACAGCTGTGAATGTGTCGATTTTCACCGGATTTACAGTGCAAAGAACGCGCATCAAACTGTTCCCTGGAATCATTACAACAGAAATCAGCGACATCGTCAGAATGATTTGAAGCTTTGGATTCAAATGTTACGCATCCGTTCAGTTTCGACGAGACCTGGTCCAAGTTATCACAGACGTAATCAGACGCCAAGATTAAACTTTCCTTTACACTCGACCCTTCTGCTGGACGGGACCATTCTGTTGCACGAGCTTCATTTGTAATCACATCGTTGCTCAGTGAAGCAAGCACTGGTGATTGATGGAAGTCGGTGACCGGCGAACAACAGAATTCTCCGAATTCTTCATCAGAGCAGATGTCAACGGCTGAATCACCTGATGACTTTGAGCCGTTCCCATTGCAGTGCAGGAAGGACATTATACCGTCACTCTCGACATTTCACCTGCACAATCAATGTCACGCAAAATAATGAAAATAACAAAAATATAAAAACAATAATAGTAAACTCAAACAATAATAATAGCAATGATTGTTTTGCACGGTGCACATCTGTAATAGCAGTTTCCCACTAGTCAATAAGAATACAACGAGAATGCAATACTATTAATGTGCAAACAATCTAAGAGAAATTAATCAATTATTGACTAATTTCTCTTTGATTGTTTGCACATTAAAAGTATTGCATTCTCGTTGTATTCTTCTTGACCAGTGCGAAACTGATATTACATATGTGAAATCATAAATATTGGCTCAGGCTTTGACTTTTTCGCTCCCCCTTTGTCACTATTAAAATCATCGGTGACAACCCGGTGACAACCAAAGCCACCAGCTAATCAATCTCATTCAACAAATCTTTGAACTTTTACATAAATCGACAGAAATAACTTTTTTAAATTAGTTAATAAACTAAGCAATTAATTAATTAAACAATTAAGAAATAACAGTATAATTGCACTTCATTTACATTTTATCTTCTTCTTCACTGAGCAAATGTTAATTTTTTAACATGGCAGCGGACTTCCTCACAACACTATAACTCCAGAACTCTCTCTGGAGATCCATCATAATATTATCATTTTGAAGTATCTGTTGACTTGCTTTATCCAAGTAGTTTTATTTCCCATGCCTCTATGTTGAAGAGTTTTTAGATACAACATCAGTTTGCTTCAGTTGTTCTGCAGTAATATTATCTGATCCTGGGCTTTTGTTGTTCTTTAGCGTTCTCGCTGCATCTTTTATTTCATTTCTTGTGATAACTTGACTCTTTTTTCTGTCTTTATCTTCATGATTTCATCGAT
>JAQFYQ010000307.1:0-18541 GCA_034694885.1 Buchholzia appendiculata | reverse complement strand
GAAGGAATTAAGATAATCATCTGAAATTTTTTCTAGGTTCATTATATTGGCCGAACACCAATCCCACCAAGTTTCGTAAAAATCCGAGTCGGTCGAGCAGACAGGTTAGGTGATTTGACAAAGAATCACCCACCCGTCAATGAGCCTCATCACTGGTCTGCAGGCACTCCACAAGGCAGACACTAAAGCTTTGGATTGGCCGACTCACTATATCTAAACTTGAACATACGATTTACAACATGGGTAATGCTGACTTCAAGGCATAAATATCTTGAACTATAAACTACTGCCATTTTTTATTTATTCAAATATGCCCAACACATAGAACTACTGGACTATTTCTGATAAAACTAAGTTAAAAGTTGCAAATATCAGTTAATAGACACAGTATTTCATCGGGTAATTTCACACACAGAGACACATAGTACCTTATTGTTGAGTATGAGTCCAAGACGGCGCGAGTTCTCGCAGGTCCACGTCTCTGGGTAGCATTTCTTCGGCATCACTCCGTACTTCTCCACAAGGTTGACGAGCATGTGCCACTGCCCTCCGTCCTCCGAAGGATTATCCAGGAGGTGTTGCACCAGTCTACCGTCGGCTGGTTCACCGCGCTTCGCTGTCTCGACGTACGCGTGTAGGCGGTAGTGAAGACGCTCAATCTAGTCGGACATCATGCAACACATTCAACCATCAAATTTAAAATACATGAAAAGTATAAATGACACAGAAAAGAAGATTAAATATTAAGTAAACCGACTAGCGTACACAATTAATATAGTCCACCCTTTAACTAATCATAGAAACTATGACAAAGTCTTGCAATAAGCAACAACACTACCTACAAAAATCAGACATATGAAAAGCTATACACTGTATACAGCATATCATGCAAAATCTCAATCAGACGAAAATAACAGAACGGAGATAGTATTCTATTGACAGCAACAACATAAAGAGCATGTACAGAGCAATTAACATGCTTATTAAACACACGACTAAGGAAATAAGAACTAGTTGCCAGAACATCACGAGTACCTTATCCCAGAAGAAGAGGAAGTTCTGACTGAACTCAAACTCTTCGATGCCGTGCTGCTTGCCGAATGGAATGCGCATACAGTTGAGCAAGGCAAAGATCCAGCAGCGCCCGGACGAATGCTGATTTGTCATCGGCTTACCTTCAGTCTCTATCTGTATCATACACGATGCAAAACATTGTAGACTCGACAGAATTCTCTACTTAAAAACATAATATATACACAATGTCATGATAAGCACATCTTTATGTTAATACTGCAAGATAATAGCATATAGACCTTGCTCTGAGTATTGAAGTAATTAGAAAATCTATATTCACAGCATAGGCTATCAACTGTCATTAAAGTCCTTACACTTTATATGTATAACTACAACTTTCAGAAAGTAGACTGTTGTGAAGTAACAACGAAAAACCGTAAGTTGTTCAAACTCTCGTCTCTTAGTCATCAAGTCGCGCACAATTCACTCCTTGAAATACCTGTGCACAGGTAGGTAGCAGATGGACACATACTTGGGATAGTAGCAGTAACAGACCATTGAAGCTTGCATACCTGGCTGGCATCAGGCTGGGTGGTCTGTGAAAGAAAGGTTAAGGCATCAAGTTACTATCTACTATATATATTTGTTTTTACTGGTGACCAACGCTTTACACTGTGTTTGTTTCAAATGAGAAAGCGCAACAACTAGAATAAACGACAAATTAAACAACTAATAGGTTATAGAAATCAAGCATCACCTCACAATGTTATACAACATGTAAGCTCTAATTACCTAGTATATGTATTTTGAAGTCGTTATCTACATGCACTGGCATCACATGTTCACCTGAACGACTTTCACTTAATAATCTCTATTATATATACGGCATTTGACCTAAGACTTCAAAGCACTAGCAATAAGAATTAGCGAACCTTGAAGTTGAAAACATGTGGCGTAGCTTCAATGGTCGGCTTGCGAAGAACATCGAGTACATTCTGTTTCATGCAGATATTTTGAGCGAGAAGATTCTTCGGGTCGGACACAAACTTGGAGCGATACTTGGCGAGGGTTGAGGTAGAAATACCTGAAAACAACCTTTTCATTAATGATAACAACCGGGGAATACGATTTATCTCTGAACATATAAAGATGTTACTTTTAGCTTAAAGTGAGAAATAGAGCCTACCAAAAACGTACGAGAAAATATCCAATAGAGAAAATAATCCACACAGGGGCGTAGCCAGGATTTCATTCGGGGGCTTTGGGAAGTTGGGGGGATTTGAATCCCAAACCCCGCACCTTAAATACGGCCATGAACCCACATCCTATTTAAACTTCTTGATTGCACTATACTCGCGCAGATTCACTCTTCCAGCTCATTATAATCATCGACATCATCATCATTAACCATGCTGCTATTGATAGCTTCAACAAACCAAAGACATGCATTATTTAGCTCCCTGTAGCATCTTCACATCATTGAGAATGATGCCTCAAGATCCAGTAGGAGACTACCTGTGTTTATTTATGTATCAATTAGTCTATTAAAATATTTATTTCAATCTAACACCACCTGTTCTTGCAATGGTGAATTAAAAAGAGTAACATAGCAACACTAAGCAAGAACTAATAGTTCATCGACTCACCAGAGGTAGTCATCCTGCTTCGAGGGTAAGTCCCTTAGTAAGAAATGTGACTGGAGATGTGTGATGTTTATAAACTTGTATTATAATCACGGCTCTATGGCAGAATTGTCACCTGCACGCTGAAAACAATTAGTTGTCATAGCAATCAACACGGTTATTTATTTATGATATTATCTCAGAAGTAAAGGCTCACACATAGGCTTTAATGACCAGTGTAGTGTTGACCTGTACCACCTGATACGAGTTTATTTTTTCTGAATAAATAATTATCCACATGATCACACAGCAATCACTTATAGTATCAAAATCAGTAAGAATTTGACAAACTAAATATGTCGATTGTTGTGATTGTGATTTATTTTACATAGGCCTGCCGTACTTCGTTCAGAGTTCGAGAAGGAACAAAAACATCGTCATACATTTATCCAAATGCATCCTAAATTTAAAAAATACTACAACAGCTTGAAATTTTAGAAACAGTTTGGGATGCCGATAGAAAGTCTATTAAAGGATGAAATTATAAAATTCACAATCAAATACTTGTCAAACTTTCCTCTCGTAAAAGACATCAAATTTACTTCAATTTTCCATGGAATTCCATCGCTTGCAATTGAATAACAATAAACACTGTAGTCAGCTATGATTAAATTGCCAACATTTTTAATGAATACAAAGTGTCGTTGACCACATGGTCAATTATGACAAAATTGAACAACAAATATTTATACTGTAAAGTTTGCCCTAAGTGTACTAGAAGTTATAACAAGCCAGTCACAAGGCATAGGTTCTTAGATTGGTAATAGCTTACTACGGTAAATCAAATACTGTTGATGTTCAACACCAACTCAAAACCTCACATAACTTGACTTCGCTTAGTCACAAATCTCATACAGCTCGTCTCAAAAAATGCAATGACAAGTGAATCATTCCCTAATATATACGCAATTGTAGTCACAAAGATTGCACGAGTTCACATCCAAAAAAATTTTATTTTCATGCTTCCCATAGCTATTTTTAAGTTAAATTTTAAATTAAGTTCTCATTAAATACTATAGAACATTGTCTGGGAAACTGTTCGGGTTATGAATGATTCAGGGTTACGGTTGGGGTTAGGGATATAATTTGGTTTCTAGTGAGGGCTAGGGCTGAGCCTAGAGAACGTTTCGCAATTTTCAGATCTAAAATTAACAACGTTCTTAAAATTAATTTTTTTAACACATCGCCTGTTGAAATTTTCTTATGCGCAGTACCAAAGTAAAGGAGAACCTTTTTCTGTATCAAAAACTGTTCCAAAACGAGTTCTATATAAAAACCCGTTAATAATTACCCCGATAATCGAACTTCAACAAGGACAAACAATAGTCATGAAACCGCAACGCGCAATTACCAACGAAAACACAAGTTTTAATAGTAACCATATATAATAACTATGCTATTATGCGCTACGCTACTCTTAGTGTTCCAACACGTAACACAATGAGTCAGACAGTTGTACATTGTACCAACGCAACGATTTTCTGAAATCGCCAAATTTGAAAGAAAAAGTGAAACAATATTTTGCGTTTCCTAATGTTGACAAATTGACAACAATGCTATAATATAGCATCACATCACCAATAAATGACTATTATCGCTAATATATTAATTATAAGTCTCGGAAAATTATTACAAATACCGTATAATTGTTCACTTTCTACGATTTTAATCAATTTTTACCGTAAACAATGTAAACAATTACCGGTAAACAATGACAGGCAAAAGTAAATATTTACATATCAAACACATGGCCCAAATATCATCCACATAGCAAATCATACATAGAGCGCCCAATTACAAAATCGGGAAAATTTGAGTTCACTGTCACCTCAGTTACCAAACAGTATGTTGGTACAATGGCACTAGCTATAAAAGACCCTATAGTAAGTTGTCGTATTCGCCTTCCACACTGGCCCCGGTTAGATGAATCCTGAAATGAGTCAGGCTCAGGCCTGGGATGTGGTGCGACGTCATAGACCGGCAACGTCTGTCCACAATTGCTTTATTTTACGTTCCAGGAAACCATCAACTCGTCTGTGGTTTTAAATAATCAGAAACCGTCTATATCAAAGCTTTAACACTCAGTTTTGATTTTGATACAAGTCATGTGATCAAGACATCTCTCATGCCCAACAGAAAGTCGTGCACTTTCTCCAGTGCTAATTATATACTAACGTTCAAGGTTAGAAATTGATTAACTGATGTGGCCGCAGATGCCGTGTTTGTGTCACTTTTGTGAACTAATTAGATTAAATCTTTTCAATGTCAGTGAAAACAAATCCATCAGGGTGTTATTTATTCGTTTTGCAAACACTCCAAAAGTGACGACGCGTTAATTGTATTGACACGTTAACAGAAGTGGTCATTTTTTTAATCAGCCCTAATTTTTTCCGTTCATGTACACGTTAAAGGGCAGCACTACTTTTTAGTCTAATTTAAAGGCAACCCGAGATAGTTTTATGAAATAGCAAAAGATATTAATTAAGTGCATAACACAATTCCCTGAGTCTAATTAAACTTCCCAAATATCCCTAGTGCCACTAAAAAGCCATTCCCCACGATTCGAACCACATGAACTGAGCTTGTTGCCTTACAAACTGAATCTTGTGAAGTAGTTGATTGAATCCTTTGTATTTCTGCGCCCTGATAAACACGCCTCTTTTCATCTCATCACTATTTGCACAGTTTGATTTCTGACAAAGCTGAAAGGTCACGGTTAAAAGTGCAGCACCTGCTAAGTCCCTATCCAACAGTCTCTGTAAGTAATCTAAAAGTAAACTTTAATCCGAAATATATAAAAAATTTGAAATAAGCAAAAACAACAAATGGATAACAAATAGAACTGAAATTTTCTATTCAGTTATTTACAACACAAATTTCACAATGCAATTTCAAATTTTGTTACCTTGTTAAATCATTAAACATAACCAAATAGTCAAATCAATCCAGTCTCTTATAAAAACAACATGTTAAAGCATCACACATCTCTAAACCAGCTCGTCAGAATTGTCTTGGTCACATTCAGAGCAACAAATTCACGCAAGCACATAAAGTGTAGCCCAAGGGGAAGAGTCAGGATTGTCAGTGACAGCAACTTCCACATCTACTTCAAAATCACAAGTAAAAGCTTCCTTGAGCTCGTTGTAGTTCAATTCTCTGTACAGACTTTTTGTACTAAGACTTGTACACATAACCTCCTTCTTGGCAAGTGTACTGTTATACATTCACACGACTGAAACATCCAAATGGTATCAACGAGTAAACATCAGCCGTTTAGCAAAACTTCACCCTCGGCTAATGGCATTCCATTTTATATAACTACACAATACACAACTGCAGCTGAATAAATCTATTTAGAAAGAAACTACTCAAGAAAATCAGGATTCTAACATATTAGCATCAAAGAATTGGAATATTAACGAGCGACTGTAGTGGAACCAGCAGTGAAATCTTCCAGCACTTCCTGAATGCTTGATGACCTGGGCACAAACTTGCCAGATTCCATCAACACCTTGAGCTGTGTGAGAATATCACTTGGTGATACCTTGCCAGCAAGCAAGGTGTCAAGTAGGTTCTTCCTCTCATAGCCTGGAGGCAGCATTGAGAGGAAGCTGAGAGCACACAGCGGCATGTGTTCAGAGAAGAGATTCACATTGCGTAGAAGAGCGGAGGTGCCGAGAGCTCTCGAGGACTGGCACACGAGTCCGTAGATCCGCAGAGCACGTTCCTCCCTCGCAGCGTTGTCCAACGACTCATCTAGAACACAAGTACACACAAGTGAATGAAATACAGCGTTGTCCAAAGACTCTTCTACAACACAAGTACACACAAGCGAATGAAATACAGCGTTGTCCAACGACTCTTCTACAACACAAGTACACACAAGTGAATGAAATACAGCGTTATCCAACGACTCGTTTATAACACAAGTACACACAAGTGAATGAAATACAGCGCTGTCCAATGACTCTTCTACAACACAAGTACACACAAGCGAATGAAATACAGCGTTGTCCAACGACTCGTTTATAACACAAGTACACACAAGTGAATGAAATACAACGCCGTCCAATGACTCTTCTACAAAGCAAGTACACGCAAACGAATGAAATACAGCATTGTCCGATCACTCTTCTACAACATAAGTACACAACAACGAACAAAATACACTGCTGTGCGTAAAGACAAGTCCTGGTGATGACACGAGTACACCGATCAATGAAGGAAATATGATGAACACAAATTGTTCTATATTGCCATCATTTTGCAGATAGGTAGACGTCAAGCGACTTCATAGCGAGCTGCTACATTTTCTACTTGCTTGCTGTCTGTGAGATCAATGCTGCTACATTCTCTACTTGCTTGCTGTCTATGAGATCAATGCTGCTACATTCTCTACTTGCATGCTGTCTGTGAAATCGATGCTCAGATCGTCTAAAACTGAAGGTGAGACCCATGATCCGCCAATCAATCTTCCCAGACCATAGCAAAGTGTAATACATGATCCACCAATTCCAGGACTGAGATTAATATAGTCTGAGACTATATTAAATAGACTTTATCAAATTGCTGATACGAGAACAGATAACATTCTATTTAAGCATAAACAGCACTTCATTTCATCTAAACTTCAAACAACAAACCTGTCAATGCTGCAGAATCTAGAATAGTTTCTGTGAGTTCAGAGATGGCAGGTTGCCTCCAGAGCATGTCCACGTCAGAAACCTTGTCTAGAACATCAAACAGTAACTTGACGTTCAACAGCTTCCGCGCAGCACTTGAGCTGATCGTCTTGAGAAGTTCCGTCCACAGCGCGGTATCGTGCACACGGTAATCCATGCACAGCTGTGAAGCAATCTGCACACACTGTGCATTTCCACGAAAACTGCGCCATATCGCGCGCACAAGGCCCTCCTTATCCGTCGCAACAAACTCACCGACGGTCTTTACAAACGAAGCCCCGAGACGCTCGAGTGCCGCGAGGTACAGGAAACTAACGAGACTCTCGCGCAGCTCAGCAACGGAGCGAACCTTCAGGATGCTTTCTGTGTCCGCAATGGCAAAGAGAATCCTGATCGCACGAGCACGGCAGGCGAAACTAGAAGAATTCTTTCCAGCGTTGGAGCTGAAGGCAAAGTTGTCGAGATACTGTTTTGATTCGAGCAGCTGGTCGTAGGCAAGAAGGTAGGTAACACGGGCCAGGTTGACCTCGTCCTGTAATGAATCATTCGATGAGTCATCGACCGAGTCACAGCCAACATTCATCGTCATGTCAAGCTCTTCTTGCTTGTTCTTGATCGCTGATGGCAACCACTGACCAATCAATGAACGTCGAATATTTGCGACCTACATAGCAACAGTAAATAGCAACAAAGTAAACAGCAACAACAGCATGTAGACGTTAGGCCTAATTACAGCAGTAAAACAGTAGATAGAGACAGAAAGAAATCTCAGAATGACGTATCTGCCATTTCCAGTCACAGTGCCACATTCCTATCACAGTGCCACATTCCTACCAGACTGTTACTTCACAAACTTGCAATAAATATATGTAGTCACGACAGTAATAACATGATCTCACTAATTTAAAATCTAAACTTCAAATTTCAAGATTTTTAAAATTTAAATCCACGAACCAGTGTTTATTAGAATTAACTAACAAAACTGCCATAGTAGGCCCTATGAATTTAAACTCAAAACTTCAGATAACTGCATAGTACATTATCTTAGAACATCATATGAGTTTATTATCTTAGCAATTAGTCATCTTGGATACAGAAAAGTCTTTCGACCTTTATACAGCAAATAGCTCCAATCTTGTCAGCAGCAGCATGAATGTCCGGTAGAGTAGCAAGAAGCTGTTGTCGACGAGACTCGTCAAAGCAAGTAGCAATGAGTCGCCCTCGCTGTTCCACACACGGCAGTTCATAGAGACGGCACACAAGCTTCGCCGGAGTACGAACTGAAACGCAAACAATTCCTATACTAAATATCATCAATATCAATTTGCAAGACCACTAAATATTCATATTTATATATAGTCATTAAATTAATACCACTTCAATATAGATTATTTGACGCCACAAAAAATCCCTGGCCGCAGTAGTGGTAAGAGTTGGAAATAGTTGGATGGCGGTGTACAATTGGATATGAAGAGATGGCGAACGACAGCCGAGCGGGCACATGAAAATATGAAAAAGAATGATTGTTGCGAGTGTCTCATCCTTAACGACAAGAAAAACTGATATAATTGGTAATCACGAAGATATAACCTTACGACAAATAGAAATATCCTTCAAACATCATTCAATTTGCTTTGCTTTAAAAATATTTTATATTGATCCGAACATCCAGTCAGTAGACTCATTATTATCACCCGTTAATCTACTAATCACTTTCGCCAGATGTCTACACTGAGCAGAGGCATAGACTTAAATATGTCTCTGAGGGTTCATCATGGCTGGATTTCATTACTGCCGCATGCCCTTTCTGGCGCCAATCTGTACTGGAAATTAGTGATTTCCCTTCCTCAGAGAAAATTGCACTGCTTTGATCTGGTAGTGGTGTCAAGCAGGAGTTAACCCCAACACTATGAAAGAACCAAAGATCAAACAAACACAATGCTTTGAAACCATGAGATGGTTCTTGACTGAAGACTGTTTTACTCTGCTGAGATATCAGACTAACTCCAGCAAGACGACTTTTGCAACTTAAGCCATTATACTAATCCAAAGTTTAAAGATGCTATTTCATATTTTCAAATCTTTACCTTATCATGCATGATATGTTTGACCAAATTCAATTATAAATATCTTACAATTAAAAAAATATATATTATAAATGCAATTTGGAATCAGTGTGACAGTTCAACGATCAAAAAGTTAGAATAACATCTAGGCTACTATCCAAAACTTGAAGCTAATGATGAGATTCAAATATACTGTTATTGTCCAGATTGGAATCAGACCCAATTAACATTAGGGCCCATTACAGTGGATGCTACCCACAGGTTTCCGTCCGTAATTCAGAAAGAATTGTTGTCAAGCAAAGCTCACAGTGACTAATCTCTGCGTAGTAGGAGCGTAGGCATAGTTTAGACTTTCATTGAAGCAGCTTTACAGTTACATGACCCAGTCACATGACCCAGTCGCATGACCCTGTGCCTACCTACATGTGACCTACAGTCACATGACCCTCTAGCAAGCCAACAGTCTCACTGCTCGCATCATCTAGCACAGGGGTTCTCAAACTTTTGAGATGGCGACCCACCAAATTGTTATAAAACGTTTGGCGACCCACCATGATTTTTAATACACATTAAGTCAGAATTTTGTTGTTCTAATGCAATCTTTCCTGGTTGATAATGTCACTAAAGTTGTGTAAATGTATTTATAAATGTACAGCGACGTTTAGTTACTTGTTAGTTGCAAGCATTTATTTCAGTACACATTGACAATAATGCATTCATGCAAGATTGCAAGCAATGTTAATAAAAGCAAGCCTCGAAACTAGTTAGACGGACGAGCTTGCATTCAAATAAGCATAATCTCAAATCGTCAAAAAATTCAGATTGTTTTGATATTTTGTTTTCATAGCATTCATTGCGGAGAAGGGAGAACGCAGTTTCGCATAGGTTGGTATAGTAGTAACGGCAATACACCACCATTGCCGCTTCAGAAAGCTAGGGCCCTAGGGGTATTCAGTAGAAGTATAGAGCCAGAAATCTGATAACCTAGCACTTTTAAATGTCTTCGGCCCTCTGCAGTGTCACATGAGAGCTCTATCAACTGAGACTATGGTTCGATCAACAGTCAAAAAGAGAGCGCCAATGTCAGCGATAGGCTGATTGTGAATCCACTTCACTTCTGCACCATCTTCTGCAGGAATATACCGTTCGAGCTTTGCAGTAAGCAAGTCCAAATGATTGGAAATTGCTGCTTGAAAGGCTGTGAAAATCATGTCACCGATTCATGACATTAAATTCTCATTACACCCGACAAACAGGGAAATATATCAATTCTACCCTAAAATACAACTGCTCTTCAGAGTTTCATTTTCATCAACAATTACTTCATCTTGCCTACGCGCACTTAAATAAAAAAAATTCTTGTAAAACATGTAAAACTCGGTTTTACAAGGCATACACTCTGGTGCATGCCTTGTAAAACTGAGTTTAAGTCGCTGAACATATAAAAAATGTCAACCAGGTATACCAACTTTTCTATCCAATATTGATCAACAAGTTGCTAGACAAGTGTGTTAATCTTGTGCAATAGAAACGCATAAACTTCGTCTCTCACTTCCAAAAGTCTGAATTTTTGTTTATGCAATTACGTTTTCTCGGTTAGGCCTACTTTCAATTCATCCAGAGTTAAGTTTCAGCGATTGCCAAAAATATTATCACTAGAATTACTAGTAGTATTATTAGTATCAACTAGCTCATGCATTGAGTGCCACCCAAATACTTTACATCAAAAGTGCAGTTTAAAACATGCAACTCTTCTTTATATAGATCAGTAAATACATGTGTAATCATGTAATCATTGTAATGAATTGAAAAGTGTTCAGTGCCTATCAAATTTTTGACAGGCACGCCGCGACCCACTTGAAAGGCTTCCGCGACCCACCTTCGGGTCGCGACCCACAGTGTGAGAACCCCTGATTCAGCACATGGAGGACCATGGTGGGTCTTTAGTAAAGTGGGACAAGTCAAGACATAAAAAAATTTAAAAAATTAAATAAACATAATAACAGACCAATATAATAAAAAACATAATAATATATAACATTAGAAAATTATGTACGGAAACTAAGAGAGAAAGAAATCTAAGGAGGAATGCTAAATGTCAATGCTAACCTATGTCAAGCAACTCTGGCTGGTCCATGCAGTAGTCCCGCAACACGCGCTTCGTTGCCAGCATCTGGTAGAGTTTCGTGTACTTCTTGATATCCAACCCGGCTCTCACGGCTTCATCAGTACCGTCGGTGCAGCCGGCCTGCCATCTCGCGCACACTTTCACACACAGGTCGAGCGCAGACAACTACAAGCAATGTACATGCACTGCACGAATCTGCACAACCAGCCTGCCATCTCGTGCACACTTGCACACACAGGTCCATCGCAGACAACTACAAGCGCATGTACTATACACCACACACAGGTTACATGTCCTAAGTGAAACCTGTCCTGAGTCCTGATCTACAATATGTCTTTGTTCTGATCAGTCAAGTATATCAAACAATAATCCTTCGGAATAACTTCAAACAAATATCATTCACAGTAAAAAAAAATTAATACACACACACATAATAATTCCATATTAAATGCAGGAAACATATATCCATCACCCAAATTATATGCAGGAAACATAAATACTAAACACAGTCATTACCCAATCTAGGACTCCAAAGCAGCCTCTCAAATTCACCTTAAAGAAAGAAACAACCAGAAGCAGATAAGTACAAACCTTATCATCAGCATCCGTCATCTCTCCGTATATGTGAACAGCACACTGCATCGCATTCTCTCGTGACGACAGCCTCAGCACAAGAATTTCTGCATCCCTGAAGAAAGCCTCTGATGCTTCCGACGTCCCTTTCTTAGCCAAGTCTGAATCCAGCGAGCAGCTACGTCCGTCTGTCTTCATCAGCTCCACGTAGTCTCGTACAATGTTACGTATGGTTGTCATCAGTACTTTGTCACCTTCAAGCGAGAGCATAGCAGCCATGGGCAGCCAAATGTCGACTGTAGACATGTTCAACTCGGCAGAAATTATCTTCCATCTCTCGGAGCCAATGAGGTCGTGGAAAGGTAACCTTTCTTTCCAGCATTCCAGAACACTCTCTGTATCGCCCTTCTGACGACCAACAGAATTGCTTCTCTTCTCTCCAAATCTCAACGCATTTCCATCATCAAACAAGGCAGAAGTGTCGTTCCTCTCCGACACACACTGGTACGAGCGAATGGACGAAAGTATCTGCATATTCTTCTTCAACTCTTCCGAGGGTAAGAGCTCCAGCAGCCAGCGTAGCACAAACTCGATTCGCTCGTAGTCACGAGGATCGAGCTTGATCCAGATGTGATCCAGGACGTCGGCAAGCCGAACCTCGGATCCTCCGTGGGACAGAAACAGTTCACAGAACTCGTTCGCACGCTTGACGGCAGCGTCGACTCGTAAACTCTCGCCGGTCGAGGCTCCAATAAACCTCAGATCAGTCGGTGATGAAGTGGTCATGAGGGCATCTATGCAGACTTGCATGCTGCTTTGAAGGTCAAGCTTAAACACAGCGCAGTAGTCGAAGACCTGCGACGGACGCACTCGCTCCGTCACGGCAAGAATGTGCAGCAACTGGAACTTCTCCTCGTAGCCGCCACGGAAAGCCACCCGGAAAGAAATCTTGAGTTTCATGAGGCGATATCCCCACTCTGCGGCGTGAAGGACCTTGTTACAGCGCTCAGTGACATTCGTGTCGACGTTCTTGCACAGACAGTAGATCAATCCGACCTAAGCAGCAAAACAACAGGTTGACAACTACATGAAAGTACATCAGACTAAACTGTGAGAACTACATTCAGCACATTAGTGCTGACATATTGGAACAATGAAAACAATTTTATTCTTCAGCAATCATAATCCCAGAGACTTGATCAGCATCAACATTTAACACCAGTCATTCCTTATCAGGAAGGAATAGACATCCAAGTGCTAGACGTGACAATCAAATCTTGAAACAAGAGATATGCAAGGAAACAGTTTGAAACGACAAACAGTTTCATCAAAAGTTCTTCCACAATGTCTATCGCAAACTTGATATATATATACCTACAATACTAACTTCCACACAGAAACAATAAAGTAGCAATATGACAACAACCACAAATCATACTATTGCCATCAATCTATCATTACCATAGAAATCGCCTGACTTTGTCTATAGCTAGTATTTCCAAGCAACCAAATATAACCAGGTTTCTTTCTTTTCGGTGCACAGAATCCACAGCAACCGTTAGGTGCTTGGAAGAAAATTAGCTAGTAAGAATTTGATAGATCCCACAATGAATTTCATTATCTAAATGAATTTCATAATATACTCCTTTTAACTAAATATCATTCAACTACAGAATTGTACAGTGCATTTTAAACTATAGAATACTACTAGATAGCATCGTGTGCAAGTGGACACTATTACCTGAGAAATAGCCTTGGCTCTCTTGTACTGGCAGTCGACCGCTTGTTCAGCAGCTAGAAGGCTCTCCAGGGCTGATCTCTGACTGGGTAGAGTCACCAGACATCCCAGGGCAAGGTGATGATCAAGAGGATAACGACCAAAGATCTTCGCTAATAACAGCACGAGCAGCCGACTCGATTCCCCTGCCAGCCTGTTGACCGTCTCTCCGAGTCTTGTAATCCAAACATCAAAACTTTCACCATTGTACTTGTCAGCCATCTTCTTAGTTTCCGTTGTGTTTTCACACGGATTACCTACAGAGTTAGCAACTGCCGGAACGTTCTCTTTGTTAGAATTGAAAGAATCCTGAATGATGTTGCTGTCACTATTTGACACGGATCTTATTCTCCCTTGTTTTCCGTTGCCTACCTTGACGGAATTAGCTGCACCAACGATAGAGGAGACATACAGCTGCATAACTGTGGCCAAAGCTTCGAGGTTGTAGCCAACTGTTAGCTGGATGTGGAGATTCTCTTCCAGATACTTGGCAAGCTTGAGTAAGACAGTTTCAACACGAACTAGAACCGTGTCACAGCTCTTCGCCTTGAGCATGCACTCCATCAGGCTCCTGCCACCAGTCAACCACATTCTTGCCGCAGCACTTTTTCCTGCACTTTCAACGTTGCCATGTTTCTCAGAAGTGCACCGACTGTACCTGTTGATGGAGAAATAGACGGCCTGCACGCTGATAAGGCTGAACTGATGAAGTACAGGTAAGGTACTGGAAGTTTTCAACACAAGACCATCTTCATTGAAATATTCATCAAATATCGCCAACTTACCGACATCAGCAGTCGGCTGCAATTTTTCGCTCGTTTCGCACTGTTCGTACGTGTGAAGTACGAGTCGAGCGCATCGTGCAAGCTGCAGGCACGGCTCCAGCATATTCGGATTCACATATAAAAGTGCCGTCTGCGCGAGCTTGTAAGCCCTGTAAGGCATCTCAAGCGCCTCGGCGTTGTAAGCTGGTAGAGAGGCTAAAGACTGGACCAGCTCGTACACGAGTGCAAAGAGCAACGTTGCTATCTCGGCTGAGCCCGTGCTCTGTTGACAAAGCTCATCAGTCAGACGAACGAATGAATTCCAGTCGTTTCGAGCGATGGATTTACTCGCGAGAAAGGCACGAATGTACTCGGGTTGGAACTGCAACAGTGCGGCAATGCGATTCAAACCAACATCACATCTAATCTCATCAACAGCCACACCAACAGCAGTGGTACTTGCTGCAGTCAGCTCAGTTCCACCACGGAGAAACGACTTACTCATTGAACTAATCCGTCTATCCTCGCTCACTTTCGCACGACTGGAAGAGAATACGGAAGAATCTCTGTCACTTACATCCCTTGGAATTCCTTTACTTCTGTTGCCAAAAGAAGGCAGAGTGTTTTCACTCTGGCCGTTAGAGTGATCTATAACAACTTTGGATCTAATTAAATCATCGCTGATCTCCTCAACAGAAAACATCATACCTCCTTCTTCCTTCAGCAATATTATATTCTCCACCGTCTTGAGGCATTTCTTCCACTCGCTTCCCTCCATTTCATCACTTGACACCTTGCTGTAGACAAGAAACCTCAAGGCCTCTCGTAAAGCACGTGCGTACACCAACCGCCGATCATCCGACTCCATCGTGTCAGCAACCACAAACTTTGCGAACCTGACGAACCTCACGGCACTTCTCTTAGCATCTCCAGCACCGGCAGACTGCATGTCACCGTTGAGCAGGCATCTCAGAAACGTTCCAATCGACTCGGCATCACTCTCGGCGAGGTGTCTCAGGCCGAACATGTAGACGTCCTCACGTTCGACGCCGTAGAAGCCAGCGATGCAGAGTGCATCCGCCATGGACGAAGGTCTGCTCTGAATGAGAACGTACGAGATTAGTGATCGCACGTTGATGTGTTCGCCCACGTTGTGTTGACGTAGTCCGTACGCGAGTAGCAACTTCTGCAGGTCAACAAGACGAAGCTTCTCTTGAATCTTTGCCACACGTGCGTGGCATGTCTTCAGGGTGTCGGTGATCAAAGCCTCGAGGTCTGAGCTGTACGGAACGTGAGCATGAGACATAGCGTTGAGCAGCGCAAGACACTTGTAGTTAGCATCTTGAATGCATCTAAATACAAACAGTGTCATAGCGAGCACTGTATTAGTTTCAATGCCAAGCAAGACTAATTAAAAAACTCACCAATTTTATATAACAAAACTAAATCTAAACTTTACAAACAACATGCAAACAAAACAAAGTCATAGATCGATGTGGAAGCAATTGTTTACTCATAATGCTACTGTGCTGAAACCTGGGGGAAGGAGAGAAAACCTGGGGGAAGGAGGGAAAACCTGGGGGAAGGAGGGAAACCTGAGGAAGGAGGGAAAATCTGGGGAAAGGAGGGAAAACCTGGGGGAAGGAGGGAAAACCTGGGGGAAGGAGGGAAAACCTGGGGGAAGGCGGCAACAGAATGATAGATTCTCTTCTCTCAACCAGCTCTACCAAGAAGATCCTATGCTCTAGCATGTTCCATAGACACAAGTACAATTTACATGCAGGTTAATTGTTTAACAGTCACTTGTCCTGCTTATCTGACTGTGCTGTAATAACTGCTTCATTCCTACATATGTAGTCATTTTGCATTTAATATAAATGTCAGACAGGGTTAAAACTTGATTACATCAGTTAAGAACCGGGCAAACATAGCAATTTTATCATGAAGGAAATAATTGTAACTGGAACATAGATTCAGCAACATCTATACAGGGCCCCAAAACTGGCACTTTTGGCACCAACACTTGCCAGTGTTGGTGCCAACTGTCCTGTTGTCATGCTTGACATAGACACCAGAAAACACAGTTGCATGTTGCCTAATGAACACACTAACGCCTCGGAATGTCAGTGACGGAAGTCATGGCACACACGGCGCATGAAGAAATAAAAGATATACACGTAAAAATCACGAATCTCACACCACTATTCATCAGCAGCACTTTACGTCAGTTTTCCCTCAAGTGCCAGAAAGAGTCAAACAATGTTTCAAACAATAGAAATTTAACCAAACTGTTAAAAGTTAAAAATCTTGAATAGAAAAGAATAAACTAGAATTCTGTATTTATTATATTACTGTATTAGAATACAGTTATCAGCATTTTGTCAATAGTTGCTACCTAAGTATCTCACTAGTAACAGTCAATTGTCAATAGTTGCTACCTAAGTATCTCACTAGTAACAACCTACCGTATAATCTGTATTGCCTTAGCCTCCCATGCGGCATCACCGAAGTAGGACGTGATCTTTCCACATCTCTCCGTCAGGTCCTCCACGTACTGGTAGAGGATGCGCTCGGGGTCAAGGTTCATCTCTGCCATGTAAGGTCGCGCCGTGCTCTGTACATAGTCTGGTATCAGTTCCGCTGCGACCACGTAGTCCAGCATGCGGTAGATTACAGACTCGCAAGTCTCGGCCTGAAGGCAAATTCAATCAAACACGACACTCAAAATAGAGGACATAACAGAGCTTCTCAGTTTATACACAATGAACTTGGGGCCTCTTGTCGTTCAATAGGTCACTTTGGGGTAAGTACTCTACCAGTTGTAACATCTCTGATTAAACTACTTCCGTCTGTAAAAAAGACACTTGGATAGTGTAAAAGAGCCATAGATTGAACACTAACATCTCAGATTCCCATCTAAATAAAAATCTTCATAAAGTAACTCAAATAATTTAACGAAAAGGCAGAATAGACAAAGAATTTAATATTGGCACGGCGTAGATATTTCATTTTAATGAAATATTAATAGTTTATGCGTAATTCTGGGCCGTATTTAGTATTTTTTCAACATGGAAGTAGTTTAATCAGAGATGTTAAAACTTATCCCAAAGTGGTCTATACATTCCATAAGAAATGACTGCTTCCATTGTGACCTTTGCATTGGATGTAGGCCTCGCAACAACAATCAACTAATGGTCAGATTCCCAACTGGATATAGCCTATAGTTTAAATCTATTGACTGGCTGAGCGTTCTCACTACTGCACAAGTTTCCTTAAGGATTAAAACCTTGAATAGCTGGCTGATTCCATTGACTAGTTCTAGATATTAACATAGATTTCAGTCAAATTTGATATTGCAAAGTATTGATATTAATGAATATTAAGAAATTAGAAATAAACAAAGTCTTAAATAAATGGAGAATGTTTAAATCAAATATCATAAACAAATAAAAATAACGACACAAGAAATCGACGAGTCATTGACTGACACACCTCAAACTGAGCAAGACTGAGTCGGCAGGAGTAGCGGTCGTGAAGAGCACAGACTGCAACAAGATGCTGCGAGAGCAGCTGCAGGCGAACAAAAGGATTGGAAGAACTTTGAGAATCAGTCGGCAGCAAGCATTGCATCTTAGACCTGGCAGCTGATAGACTTACAACCTGCAAACCACAACACACATTATATTCTAAAGTAATGTTATCATTAATGTTATTATTATTATATTATATTAATGTTAATGTCAGAAGTATTTGAATTCATCAACACAATCAGTGTTAACTCTTTAGCTTTAATCTTGTATTTATATGTACATTTTAGTTATTATCTTGTTGTCAATGTTACAATAGCGGAATGTC
>JAQFYQ010000306.1:0-18547 GCA_034694885.1 Buchholzia appendiculata | reverse complement strand
GAGATGTGGTTATGGAGAAGAGTGGAAAGAGAAAGTTGGCAAGACAGGAAATCTAATGAACAAGTGCTACATGATGTGGGAGAAGAAAGAAGTATGGTGCTAACAGTTGTGAAGAGAAAGAAAAACTGGATTGGACATGCGTTGAGGGGCGAGGGATTGATGAAATATGTGATAGAAGGCAGAATTGAGGGAAGGAAAGGACCAGGAAGACCGAGGTAAAGTGTGCTTCATGAACTGATGGAGGAGGGCAAGGAGGAATCATATGTGCAAATGAAAAGGAAAGAGAAGGACCGTGAGTTGTGGAGGAAATGGATACCAGGGACCTGCCTCCCGGAAGAACACTAATGACGATGATGTAGTGTTTTACATCTGGATTGTTTATCCATTGCATTGAAACTTAGTGGTAATGCCTCCCTGAAACCTGGTTAATTGGACAAACAGTGAATCTGATTATTGTATCTCTGATAGAATACCTGGCTTAAACTGAAGATAATTGTATCGGTATAACAAATAATGTTGAATATTAATATTAATGTCTATATAATATTATCACAGATCTGATTTAGGTATGTATACTTGAAAGTTTGTGGGCATACTAGTCTTGTTTGTGAGAGTATATCTTCAGACTAGTCTAATTTTTGGAGATCATACTACCAAGAAATTGTTACTTTGTTAATTCCAAATTGGTCATGTTATGTATTTCTTTAAATTAAGAATGCTAGCTTGACGTGAGCTTTGTTGCAGCATTTTCTGAGAATTGATGCTATGATATATCAAAATTGATTATTGTTATATATGCTTAGCAAGCTGAACTGATGATTTCGATTGCAAAGAATGAAACTCTTGTAAAATGTGGTTAATTTGATGATAAATGCCCAGTCAATTCTTTTAGTCGCATGACAAAGTTTTGATTGTAAATATGAACGAAAGGCATAACCGCCCAACTTTATATATTTTATCCATATTTACATCATGTACAAGTACATAGAATAGACACATTTTCTACCATTCATTCATTACATCTAATTTTAAGCAATGTGATTGATCCAGTAGAGCTTGCTATTGTTTACTTGCTTTTATTAAGTAGACGTGTGTTTGTGCTTGTTTTCAGCATTACCGTCGATCCGTCGGCCTCCAGGCAGTCTACCTACCGTTGAGCGTACCGCCTTCTCTTTCTGAAGGTTCCTTCCACGCGGCGCAGCCTGCCATCCCTCAAGAACGTTTCAACCCTGCACCACCCACACGTGCTGCTCACCAGGTTCCTTTCCATCCTACTCATCCAGCATCTGCTACTCCTGCGTTTGCGATGCCTGCATCGGTCGTTTCAATCCCGTCGTACGTCACGGTGCCTCCCTCAGCTTGTGTACCGATGTATAACCAGGTTTGTCATGCAATGCCATCTCCGCCTGCAGTCAAACACGTAGTCCCCCCTGTGATGAGGATCTTGACAAGAACTCCGGCAGCTTTCGAAGCCAAGTCTAACAAAAGTGTTCGTTCGCTGAACTGTGTTGCTCCTCCGTTCTATCCGAAAAACTTTCAAGTGGAAAGTATCGCTGCATACACGTCCGATCCATCTGGGATTAATTCCGCCGATACTTTGAAGACAAAATCAGATGAAAACGATAAACCAGGACGTCTAGTCATATATTCGGCGGGTGAGGAGCACGATCGCGAGTTTCCACCGTTGAGATTAACCGCAGCCGCTCCGTCAACCATCTTGCGTGCGAAGCAGCCTCACGTGCCGAGTGCGACTGAGGATGAGGTTGATCCTGAAGTTGATTCGTGCTACAAGACCAGTTCCTCAAGTCGTGACAGTGGCTGGCTTTCAGATGAAGTCAGCGAAGGAGACGAAGCTCAGCTTTACGACGTCATTGTCGATCAGTTTAAGCATCGCCTGGAGATCGGCAGCGCAGGCGAACAAGCACATAGTGTGTCTGGTGGGGGTGTGGACACGAGCTTCAAGTCATCGAACAACAAGGTATCTCAGCCGCTGACTAATTGTTCGACGTTAGAGAACGGTACCAACAGGTCAAGTAGTGTGAACGGACATTCTGAGTTTTCTCCGACAAAAGTTCAGTTTTATGGCCAGAGTATCTCCGCGGCACCGACACGTCCTCCGATCGAACAAATTCCGGTGAGATTTCAACGAATTCTTCAGGAAGCTGCGGATAATGCGTTGATGCAGAAGATGCGCCTTGAAGGTGCTCCATTGTTTGGTCCGCCACTGTCAGTGTTTTACCCGCCACCATCACAAAGTATGATGCCGATGTCTAGTGTGAACACATCAGCTTGGAACGGAGGAACAATTTCAGGACAGGAAACAATTGCAAGTCAAATGAATTCTGCTTACGTCGTCAATCAAGATATTTCTGGTGTTGTGTACAATGGAGTGTATACCTCAAGCAGTGGGGTGTATGCCCCTTCCCCTGGGGTGTATGCCCCGTCCTCTGGGTTGTATGTCCCTTCCTCCTCGGGGGTGTATGCCCCTACTAATGGAGTGTATGCCCCTTCATCGGGGGTGTATGCCCCTACTAATGGAGTGTATGCCCCTTCCTCGGGGGTGTATGCCCCTACTAATGGAGTGTATGCTCCTACTAATGCAATGTATGCTCCTACCAATGGAGTGTATACCCCTTCTACTGGGGCATATGCCCCTTCTGGTGTAGTCTTTGCTCCCGGCAGCTGTGCATTGATGCCCCAGCAATGCCTAGTGACACAAGACAGTCAAGAGTACAGCTACCCCGTATACGGTCACAGTGGCCTTGACGGCGGCAGCATTGGACCTGCAGCCGGCTGCTACGTCAAGGGATTGGAGCCGGTTCCCGGCTCTCCTCGTTCCTGCTGCGCCGTTCCGCAGAGTGTCGATCAGAAGAACGTGTACGCAGTGAGCAGTCCGCAGTGCAGCTATATCCCGACCTTTGTCTTGCAGGTTTCAGATATCGGCAACCAGTGTATAACGTACGACCGTGTCGACGGCTACAACTCGCCCACGGGTTCTGTGGCAACGATTGCATACCCGCCGACGTGGTCCGTGCACCCGCCAGTGCCACCGCCCATGGTGTCTCCCATGGTTAGGCCTGAGTTTGTCCAGATGCCTGTAGTGGTAGGAGGTACTACCGCTACTGCCGAGCAGAATGTAGCGGTGCTGACGAGCGCTGTTCAGGCGATCTCATTTGAGGACAGTACTGTGTGTGCAAGCCAGATGGTGCCTGGAGTGATGTGTGCTACTACGCAATTTACTACCGCAACCTGAATTACTGTGTAATTTTCTTTACTTGCTTTAATTGTGATGTGTATTTGAGCTCTGCCCATACTGAGATGTAACAGGCAATGAATAGACCATTACTGTGATAGGCACGAGTCATCTTACGAGTCGTCGTTTAAAGGGCACAAAACAGATTGATCTAACTGAGCTGTATCAGTCTATATTTTTATTAGAGCAAGTGCATGTTGGCTTGTAGTCGTTTACACACAATTGAAGCGTTTGTTTCGCGGCTAATTTGTTGTGAATTGTATATGCGCTTGGCTATTTAATTTCATATGCGCTTTTGTGTTTCATGTGCCTGAAAAGACGCTTATTTGCTGACCAACAAACAATGTAACGAATAAAGCTGCTTTTTTAGCGTATGATATTTCGCTTTTAAATCCATGCAATGTGCTTTCAAACGTGGCTGTGAATGTGATGTAGTCTGTTCTATTACTTTGATTGTAGTGTGTAAAACAGACGTGTTGATGCGCTTGTTTTTTTTGTCGGGCCTTGCAGTTAACTAGTCATTGCATGTGCTTCTCAAGAGATGTTTGTAATAAATTTCATATGATAACAGCCGTTGTAGACTTATCTGTACTAACAGAAGTTACAGAGCCATGTACTTTACGTTATCCAGTATGATTTGTATATTCGTAATATTTCTTGAGTTCAACTTCATTTCTTCATGTTTACTTTGTATGAATTAACTTTACTGTGTTTTGTGCTGCAGTTGCTAGTTGCTAGTTTAGTTGTGTTTGTCGGAATGAAGGTGAAATAAGTGATAATTTTATAAGAAGACTGTAGTAGTTACAAGCGTGTTATTTGATGCTGATAGATGATGTTTAAATTTTGTATGATTGTGTAAATACTAAGTACTGTGACAATGGCAGCGTGCACTAACTCCACACGAAGGGAACGATAAAGAATGCATTCAATCCAATAACTTGCGTGTCAGTCTATGTGTAAGGTACTAAGTGTAACAATTCCATATAGTGTATTTTTTAACCTCTGACATATGTGGAGGTAAAAATCTGATTTCAGTCTCAACAATTATTGATGACTTATCACCAGGAGCAATGCAGAGGAGAGAGAGAGGAGAGAGAGAGAGAGAGAGAGAGACAGACAGAGAGACAGACAGAGACAGAGTGACAGTATTTTATTCTTTGTGAAGTTTTTTTTATCATAAATTTGACTAACTCTTCCTGAGCAATAAAAACCTAACTTTAAATTTTGCTGGTGATCAGAGATTGAGTGAGGTATATGATTGTAATCATATATGCTAAATATGCAAGATTCAGTAAAAATATAAGATTCAGTAAAATGTTTAGATTCAGTAAAAGTGTAAGATTCAGCAATATTTAATTTTGGCGTGTCTATTCATGCAGTGAATGGGCACTTTGACTTCTGCAGCTGAAATCAATTTCTATTAAGTGGAGTTAATAATACGAACACTCGCTCTCTGCGTCTGAAAGCATTTGCAAGATTAAATATTGATTTGTCTGTTCAGTTAATAATTGTGCTAGCGTAGTCGCTGCATCAAAGTAAAGTTACTGCAACATATCCAGTACTAGCAACATACCTGCTTGACTGTCGTATGCTGGGTACCACACAAACTGTAACAGCTGGGTTAGGCTGTACAAGTTTCGAGGGGACACAGGTTTCATCATCATCATCATCTAGCTCCATGGTCTATGATGATGTCGTGTCATGTCCAATGATGTCGTCCATCAAGGCTTGACACAGGTTTATTGCCCAATAATTTGATGTTTTCTGGTCCACGTTCATGCTATGAAATGCCATGACTTCTGCTTATGAGCCCTAGATGTTGCAAGCGATATATATTCACTTAAATGTGTGTGTATCAATTATTATTATATTTGTCCCAAGAATCAGATTTAGTTATATTACATTTAATACAAGTTTCCCAAGCGACTAGAGCTCAGCAGATTATTAGCGTTATTCCAGGCTATCTTATTCAAACTATTTTGAATAAATAATTGGTAGTATGATTTTGCTACTTACGTCCGACGATTGCATCGGCTGCAAGTTTTACTAAAATTTGTAGATTTTTTAGTTTCAACTGTTTTTGTTGTAACTTACCAACCTGCACAATGCACATGTATAGCATTTTTCAATTTCATATTGTGTAGTAAGACTTTCCGGCTGATCTCAGCAGTATACTTTCAGTGAAAGAATTCTGTACTATATGTTTGTGTATATGTGTGTGTGTGTGTGTGTGTGTGATTATGTTAGTTGTGCAATTAAACCTGATTAATGTTATGTAAGGCCAAGGACTTCTGTTTTGTAGTATAATTTGTTGTTCAAGCTTGTTATGATGTACGGTATATAGTCAGCGGAGCTGTAAGTCTGAGTGAAATATTTAACGTGCAAGATACATATGCAGAATATTTTCCTGATTTTATCTGCATCTTTCTGTCTTTATAAATTACGCAGTTTAAAACATCAGTAATGACAAGCTTGATTGTTTTGTTTTTCAAATGCAACATTTTGTAATATCATACGAATTGGTCATATGTATGATAGCTTAAAGCGGTCGTAGATGTTGAACAATTGCTAAGATATACAATATATCTACTGTTGTTAGTACAGACGGTTGTGTTACCACTTCTTATCTGCGTTTGTTCTTATTGGCGTTGCAACACATCTGAATATACATGTTCTAGGGAGTTCTACAAGTGTTGGAGTGGCATTTAGGTGTCTTCATGCAACATAGAATAATTGTATTTGTTTTTAAAGAGACCTGACAGTGGTCATAAAGACCTACATTCTTATCGTCATCATCACCCTTTAGTCTGCTATTGGCTTTCTAAGATGTCTGTGATGAGCACAGGTAGAGACTTAAACCAATGCCCCTGAGAGCTCATTATGGATGGAGTATTTTACGGTTATATTCCCTTGTTGTCACTAACTCGTACCGGAAGTGGAGAGATTTCTCTTTCTAAGAGAACAATTATTCTGCTCATTGATTTGGGGTGGCAGCAAGCATGGGCTAAATCCAATACCATGAGAGAACCAAAGAGTAGATGGCAGTAGTTTACACTGATGCTACAGCTCTGATCAGACCACTTACCCTTAGTCACCTCTATGACATGCACTGTACCTGGCTGGTCAGTATAACTTTGTAAGGTATACGCTAGACGAGTGTAGTTCTAATAATTTACTATGCACTGTAGCTACATACTTTGTAGTCGTCTTTGAAGCCAATATTGCTCAATGCAGTGTAGTTGTTTAGCCAGATTGTAAAGTTGTGATATAATCACATGATGTAAGTATAACATTCTCAATTAATTGACCATCAATGTATTGATACGTTATACCCAACATTATGAAAGGCAAACTTTCATCGTCAAATGTCATATCAGCATTTCTGGGACAAAACAACAAAAAATATATGGGAATGGTTACTTTTTAACTCCAACTGTGTGTTCCGAGACGAATCAGTTCAGGCTATTATATAATAAAGTAATGTTTTATTCAGCTCAATGCTAGTGTTATAGATAGGTTAGAGCTATGACTAGTGTTCCTGTACAAATAGGTTATTTTCTGCATACTGTCTTGGTCAGTGGCCCAGTGAAAACATTTCAGTTGAGTTGAGAAAAATTAAATATATGCCTTTGTATCATTGAGTAACATTGACAGTCCTATTGTATTGTGTTTGTTCGAATAAATGTATAATTAGATGTTTGCATGTGAAAGCTGACTTACTTGTTGATGATGTCAAGGCTTTTCGTGCGTGTCTAGTTTGTGGTTGTGTCCGTTTGGAAACGATCCAAAAGTCAGAGAAATTGTTGTCTAATAAATTTCCCTCAATTGTCATTCGAGTCAAATTGCAGTAATGACCCGGTTTATATTTTGATTTCCAACAGCTAATAAATATTTGTATTGACGCTTGATATTGATAACTTGTTGTGTACAACACGAGCTTAGCTCCACAGCGCATGATTTACTGTATCGTGATGAATATGAACATTTGTTGATTTTGTTTATTAATTGTAAATACATGTACATCGTTTGCCAGTAGTTGATAGAGAAATGCACAGTTTCCTTGTTAAACTGATTTAACATTAAATGCTCCATCATCATCATCTGTTCCTGATGCTTACTAACTATAGCTCCATCATCATTTGTTTATTTCTAAGTGTTTAGTTGATCGTTTCTTGTTAAAACTTTAGCATTTGAATTGTACTTGTAGTGCTTCAGTCGCAGTTTCACTTTAGAAGCTAATTAACTGCATAAAACTTAACTGCAGCTAAATTGTATAATATGTAAACTTTCAATATGAGCTGCATTGTAGATCGTTTGACCAGTAATAAACTGATTTAGTTAAGTGTAAACGACTCAGTTTATATTACAGTTTCGGAAGCAGCACACATGCGGTGTTAAATCACTTGCAAATTTAGAAGATTAGCCCAAGTGATGTAGACCTAATGGTAGACAAATGGCATTCATCTGGAGCTCGACAAGATACAGAAGAACGGTGGGGAGCTCGACAAGTCCCAGGAGAACGTTGGTCTGCGGAAGGGTACCCTTATTTTTAACTGTAAAAACCATGACCTCGTCAAATTACAGAACTAGCATGGTGATGAGCTCCCCGAGGTTTCCGATCAACTGCCTCTCTGCGACTTGTCAATCCAATTATATCTAACATGAAATAAAGAACATGCTAGTCATGATGCCACACAGGACAAGCCTCTACATCTTCAGTTGATAAAGTTCTAACGTCATTTTACCTGGATGTTGTATTGTCACTAGAAACTTGTCTGCATTCAATGTTGACAATATAGTCTGGGTTCACACGTAAATAATGTTCCATCTTGCTGATGTTGCTGTGACCCGTTAGCTTTCATTTACAGAGCATGTTAGTTAACAAATAAATAAGCAACACATCCATATAAAAGTAGCTTTATTAGTGAATCAGTTTTGTTGTTGTTTACTTTGTATTTGTAGCAGAGAAGTCGACATAAAAATGACTACATTCATAACAGAATCAACAACATCTGATACGATTTTAAATATAAATTAAAGCGAAAAAGAGCTGACTATAATCATAATAGCAAAGAAAATACAATCATTAAACATATACAATCTTTGTACAGATATTATTCACTGACACACGCACACACAAACATCAAAGAAATAATAAATAATTGTAACAAAAAATTATCATAACTAACTAGACTATGCAACATGAAAGATATTCATACAGAAAACAGTTTCCACAGGTAATAATTGAACCTCTGATCTCTACAATTATACTATCCATAATTTTACCATTTTCATGTGAATTTTAATTTCACACAAAATTTTAAATTTATTGACTTTATTAGCAAATTAAATTACTTCAAAAAATTGGTCGCTTCTGTATAGATGCTCAGTGAAAGAAATTATGCATAGAGATGGACTCGAAATTGACATATTTTATACTGCTACTATATTAATCTACAAATCAATTATATTCATGGTAATAATGATGTTATACTACAAAAGGATTCATATTTGTTGGCGACCCTATCTTGCCACACTTATAGTAACAGAAACCTGGAAAGAATGCCCATTGGTTGGTCAATAAGCGAACATATTTGTAAGCCTTGTCAATGATTCCTTAATCGGCATATTGTATTTTTCACTTTGCAATAAATAAAAAATTTCTAAACACACAAACGCCACAGGACAGACTTGAGTGCATTATAATATACATAATAACAACAGTGCACCATAAACGTACGAAGAAATCTATCGAGATAATAAATCAGGAGAGCACTAATTGTACAACTAGCGAGTAGTTATGTTAAGCTACAGTTCCAGAGCAATACAAACTTCTATCTGCAAGAGTTATTAACAATTCCAATCATCATAAATAACAGTCAGATATGACTAAATCTGCAAGCATTTATGTAAAATGTACAATTGTATTTAAAGTTTGCTGACTTGATTAAAATACTAGTGCAATAAAGCTATATATCAACAAAAAATAATTGTACCACATGCAAGTTAACAAAACAATTTAAAACAATTAAAATCAAATTCAACTGGACAAATACATTACATATAAAACGGCTACAAGTTTTATGTGCATTCATACTGTGCGTACAAAAAGACGACATCTGTGACACAACACACACAAAAGGACACACACACACACATATATAATGCACACAAAAATTGATTTACACATTAATCGCAAGTCCCAAAATAGTTTTATAATATAGCTATCAAAAACTCAAATCCCAATCAGATGTGGAGAACTTAAGCATTTTAGTCAATAATTTAATCACACTGCCATTGCATGCATGCCAGCAAAAGCAAAATTTCATGAATAATTTTATATATCAACATCACTACCACATATCGATTGTATTCTTTCATTCCATTATAATCTAAAAATAAACTACCTCGTATTAAAAAGTTTAAAATAACCTTCACACAACATTTAATGAAAAAGTTTCCCTACTTTCCCTTTTTTGAAAACTAAATTAAATTCAGCCCTATTAATATAGTGACGGTTGAGGTTATCCTCAAACTCCGAACATACCACACATGTTCAATATTGGCATTAAATCAATAAAATTAAAGTACGCGAGTATGCCAGTATGCCCATACTAATTTCAGTCATAACAAATCCAGTCGACAAATATAATCCAAGTTAATATGGATCACAACAAATAACAATTAAATAATCCAAAATGACAAATTTCTATTCTGTTTAGAACAGATGCAGCAAAAACAAAACGAATAACAGTAACAACAACCTTCTGTAGTCTATTACATTTTTAAATAAATTGTATAATTATTCATTGAATTCAATCATACACAAGCAGTCAAATTATTTGTCCTAAATTTTCAGTATTAAATTTCAAAAAGATCAGTTTATCTGACGTTACATACAATTTACTTCTAAAGTTCACAGGAATATAAAATTTACTGTGGTATTTGCACATGTACAGTGCACCAATGCATCAGCAACAGCGCTAGAACTCCTGCAATATAATACAAATCTTTGCTGTTCCGAAATAATCACAGACATGTAAGCAATAATTGAAATAGGCCAATATTTTAATCATTGGATGTTATTAATTTAGCATTAGGCATATTCATCTCAAGCAAACACACATGCAAGAATGTCTTCTAAATGTAAGATATAACAAGAGTTTCTATTTAAAGTTGACTTCCTTGCATATAAATACATGGAAAAGTGAAACATATACTGAACAATATTGAATACATTCACAATCAATCAAAGCTTTTGCAAGCAGCTGATTTACCCAAAAAGACAGTCACAGCATTATGACCATAGCAACATGCAAAACTAACTACGCTCAATATCGGACTAGGAATATGATTAACATTCAACTTGTACAGCTTTTAAGCGACTCCTGGTAAATAGCATCAATGTTGACAATCTCAACGTAAATATTAAAACACAAATATATCAAATAGTTCACAAAACAACAAAATGTCTGACTTGTCACAACACTTGCGATCAACTTTATCCTTTATTAATATCCTTTATCTTTAGCATACATGTACTCCTGCCCTTGCAAATATTACAAGACATTGATTTTTCATTTTGTGCACTCAGCTCTTAAAATGAAAAAAAGTTTAAATCTCAACAACTGAAGCTTTCTACCGTGCCATTAAAGAAAAATTGCTACTGTTTTTCACTCTTATTTATGTAACCTATCAAATTTTGCATCATATAATTTAATTGATGCGACTTATACTCATCCCAAAACATGTTTTAAATTAACAACTTGGCCACATACAGTACGACTTAAATTAATTTAACCTACACAACACAACTGAATCATTATACGATGCTTTGCTCTTCGACGTGACATGACTAACTTTAACGGATGCAACATTACAAACTTTACATTACAAAACATAAACCTGTTTAGCAGAACATGACTTTAGCTGCTAACAACTTTCCTTCGAGCAACGAGACGTTAAAGAGGCAAACTGTCAATCTTAACTGACAATCGTTTCCCCTTGCGTCGAGGATGCCGGCAAAGCATCTGCTGATCCCGCAGCGCCGGAACTTCCCTCGGTACCGATACCCAGGTGCCGCTTGATATGTGCCTTGCATTTATCTTTGCGATAGAAAGACTTGCGGCAGATGCTGCAGGCGAATCGTCTCATACCCGTGTGTATAGGTCTGTGACGCAGAAGCGACGACTTTGTGGTGAAACTCTTGCCGCACTGATGGCATATATACGAGTTGTGCGCCGTCAGCGTGTGACAGAAGTAGCGCGACAGGTCTGGAGCAACATCCGAGCAGAATCTGCACCGGAAGACACCATTCCCGATGTTTGTCCCACTGATGGTGCACAAACCCATGTACTCGGCTATCTCCTCCGCCGTTAGCGAGTCCTCGGCTGTTCGCCGACGACGCTTCTTGCCATCAACGTTGAGCGAGTCTAAGAGAAAGTCGCCTTCGATCCTCGAGCCTTTCTGCGCGTGAAGTGGTGCCGAGTCATCGTACATAATAATATCCTTCACCTTAACCGATGAGCCAGCGACTGCCGCCGCCGCAATCGCACGGTGTCTGTTTCTGATCCGAGGCTTTGCCGGACCCGTTCGCTTCGTCAGATGTAAGGTCAATCCGTCTCGCTTCGAATCCAGAATAGAATAATTCGGCTGCTGTTGTTTCTGCACGAGAGAATTATGCAGACCATCCATACTTCCACCGTTATACACAGCAGAACCCCCAGCACTCGTGAGTACATTGACGTGAGTCAGGGCATTAGGCGCAGATGCCGAGACAAAGGCCGCGCCGCCGAAGCCGTTTGACGCGTTTACGGCTGCGGCAAGCGATGACTGGCCGAAACTATTGAGAATAAATTCAAAGCTAGGGTAATAAGGCAACTGCTGTTGTACAATATCATCCGGCTTTAGTACGATGCCAGGTATCCTTGAAGATGAATCGCCCGAGGTGACAGTTGCTACTCCATTCATCTTCAGCGGAGGTGGGGGTGGTTGCTGAGTGGCAAAGCTGTTAAGTGCACACAAGCTGAAATTCAATGCCGTGTCCTGCATATTGTTGCTGGCGACTACGGTTGACACGACATTCTTCACTTGACGCTGCTCACCTGTAGACGACGACATTGAATAATCCGTGGCAGACACGGCGCTTCCGTCCGGCTCAATGACAAGAGGTCGAAAGGCTTCATCAACATCATAAACATCATCCCTCGTTGAACTCCCTTCCTCCGCTTCATTTCTAACGTTGGGAGCAACGGCTGTCGCTGTAACTCCACCTACCCTAGAAACCCTGTTGGCCAGCAGGGCTCTCACCGTAGCTGAAGCCGACACGTTAGCCCGACGCTCCGACGACCCCGGTGAGCGAAACACGTCGTTGATCCGTCGTCTCGGCGCACTGAGGCCGCTGCGTTGCTGCTGCAAGCGGAAATGAGTCGGAGACAGTGTCAGACTCGGCATTGGCTTCACGTCGACACTCAACTCCGACTCGATCTGCTCGACGACAGAAATAGCGTCATCGTCGTCATCAACATCACAGATAGAATTATCAAGCACGGAGGAGGTATCTTTATCAGCGACGTTGTGAAGTTTAATCGGGTTGGTCTGTTTGCGACCGTGTCGCCTGGAACCACATGCGTCGTTCTCCGATCCCAATTTGTCATCGACCGCACTTTCGCCCATTCGTTCTTGTTCTTTAGTCGTGACTTCACTTGGTGGAGAATTCATAGACAACGCATCTTCGTCTGTATTGAGATAATACGTCGGAGTTTGAGTGGTACTGAGGGCCGAGTCGTCGCTCGTACTGCAGCTGAAACCGTTGGGAGTGGAAGAAGCCAGCAGGGAGTTGCTAGGCAACGGGGACTGATAGCCTGGAGACTGGTAGAGAAGAGGTTCCTTGAGCGGTGTGACCGGGTTGACTCGTTTCAGAGTGTTGTTTACCTTCACGACCAACTCCTGTTGCTTGTCATCGATTGTCATACACAGTACGCCTAGCACCTACAAGTAAACAATGAGACACTGTACACCTAGCACCTACAAGTACACAATGACAGTACACCTAGCACCTACAAGTAAACAATGAGAGACAGTGTACACCTAGCACCTACAAGTAAACAACGACAGTGTACACCTAGCACCTACAAGTAAACAATGAGAGACATTGTACACCTAGCACCTACAAGTAAACAATGACAGTGTACACCTAGCACCTACAAGTAAACAATGACAGTGTACACCTAACACATACAAGTAAACAATGAGAGACAATGTACACCTAGCACCTACAAGTAAACAATGACAGTGTACACCTAGCACCTACAAGTAAACAATGAGAGACATTGTACACCTAGCACCTACAAGTAAACAATGAGAGACACTGTACACCTAACACCTACAAGTAAACAATGACAGTGTACACCTAGCACCTACAAGTAAACAATGAGAGACACAGTACACCTAGCACCTACAAGTAAACAATGAGAGACATTGTACACCTAGCACCAACAAGTAAACAATGACACACAGGCATTGATGATACCTTGCCAGGCGAAGCACCTTGTAACTAGCATGAAGTTAATCTGCACCCAATAGCATGGTCTCCTTTGAACAAACAATTGCTTCACATAGACCAGCTTGAAGAACAGGTCGGTCTGTATGATGCCATGTCCACATTGTCCTGTGCTGTAACTGGTAGCAACAACACTAACATTTTGGAATGCTCTATCTTTGTTCACAATTTCATTCATTTTATACAATAAAGGGAAAATCCTGTGTACAAGTAACGAAGGCACCATAAGCGTGTGCATCTCAACCACAGGAATTACAAAGTAAAGAAACTAGATGTAATAATTTGAATATGCTGAACAAACAGACAAACTACTAGAAGGTCAAACCTGCAGTGTGTGATTGTAGCCAATGTGTTCGTTGCACAGCTGCAGGATAGAGTGTTGCAGTAGTCTAGCCACGGACTTGGATCCGTTGCAGTCGAGAACCGACCCGGAACTGGAAAGGCTTGAAGGCATCATTGGCAGGCCGTAGTCGAGCGACGAACGACTTGCTTAGTTTGTAGAGGGATAGAACGGCGTAAGCTGCTCATAGGAATACGGCTTACAGGATGCACTTAGGAAACGGTCGGCATCAAACTGGAGAGTTCAAACTACACCGTTGACAAACCATGACTTTTCTTCGTCTACAAACAAAGCAATTAAGTTGAAGATGTAACCAGGGAGTAATCTTCAGCGATGCAATCAACACTGCACAACAAATCTGTACAATTAAATATTTCTTACAACAAATTATTTAATTAAACTAATTATATTCATCATCTAAAATATAATCAGCAACAGCATGAATGATCACGAAGACGAGACAACAGGAATAACGATTTGGATTACTGCACTAATACTAATTTATAATCAATAAGGGTTATCCTCCAGTTTAGTACGGGAAGGACCTTCGGCCGCCCACCCGTGCTCATCTGGCCTGGTCGGTCAGTGGTTAAGTCGTGTGTAGTAATACGTAAGACAAATAACCATCGCCAGGACCGAGCACTATCATCATCACTACCATCATAGTGCACTAATGTGAAACTGCTAGGGCTAAGGTAGAGTTATGGTTGGGGTTAGGGTTATAAGTGGGGTTTTCGTTGGGGTTAGGGTAGGACCTAGAGAGCATTTGACCATCCAAAATGTAAAACTTTTTTTTCATGTTTTTTTAAACACGTAGGCCTACCTGTTGATTTTTCCCCATTAGTGCACTAAACTGGAGGAGAACCCAATTAAGTGTTACGTTAAAGGCGTCAGAAAGGCGTCAGAAAAGGAAAAAGAAACCGGGAATAGCCAGCCTCATTCAGCAATATCTACACTTAATTCTGTCAATTACAAGACTTAGTGCTCGTTGTTTACAGTTCCGTAGACAAATAGAAACATCTTCACTGAATACAGCAGTCGCTCATCACGCTACTACAAACAGCCAGAATACTAGGCTACCGATGACGTATCCGGTATGCATTGCCCTCAACTACATTGCTACTGAACTACAAGAAAATTAAAGTTCCACTCTGGGATATATTTCCATACGATTCAACGACATTCATCTACTTAATTAGAATCTAACATTCCTCGCCCCCCTATTTTACATCATATAGATTATCACCAGCAGTATTGCGCACTCTTCATACAACTAGAATCAGCTCTGTTCCAGTGTGCCACTGCTACCCCACTACTGCTTCATTCTCTACAGCGTTAAGTCTAGAGGGTACGTAGGAGGTCTATCATTGGCCACGAGTCTCAGCCCAGTCTTACAAGGCTTAGACTTAATGCCGCACCGCCCGCCACGACCTCTAGAGGCACCCCACCCCTTCTCCCCCCTCCCTAGCTCGTTGCTAGGTATATACACACCCACTGAACGTACACGCCCACTCATCCCACCCCCCCCGCCTCCTTCACATTATCTTCCCTCACCAGCTTCAGCAGCCGCACGCAACCACCAGCAACAGCACCCTCCCCCCCCCCAGCACTAGCAGCTGCTGACCTCAGCAGCAGCTGCAGCCCTCAACTAGCGGCAAGCTTTACATTTCACCATGTCACATAAAAGCCCCAAAGGTGATGGGTAAGGTTGGTTGGCATAGCAACCTAGTAGGAGTATTGATTGAGTACTAACGTGGTGCAATGAAGCGGCGGCGTATCGAATAAGCCGGGGGGGGGGCGGACACAGCAGGTTGGGGGAGGGGAGATGGGGCAGACGAGGCAGGCAGTTAACTGGAGTCAGCGGGGTAATATCAGACAGGCAAGCTGAGACAACACCCGTTCGTTCGTACAGTCAAGCACAGACAAACAAACACACACACAAACATACACACCGGCACAAACATACACGCACTGTCACACACACACAAACATACACCTACTCCATACTAATCTCTTATTCTAACCCTACACCTACGTCAGCCTCTACTTTTGCTCTGTACACTGAGAATTGGCCCAGGGATAATACGCCTCAATAATAGCAGCCTCTGTAGCAATACTACTTCCCTCTCCCCTGCCCCTCCACCCCTCGGAGGGACATCTGACGTGGCACAGAGGCCGCCGCTGCTGCTGCAGCTGCTGTATCTCCTGAGGACCGGCTGCTATTCAACATCCACCCTGCCCTACAAAACACAGCCAGCAAGCTAGCTTACCATCACACAGAGGGCTTCGTGATAAAACTAGGCTCTGCCGCTGTACTACATTGGATACAATGTTTGCCTGGGGAATGCGTTCGCTAACCTGGGGGTACTACCGATCAATATTACTCTCTCAACTACACTGTCAAATGGTACAAATCAAGACCAGTAAATAGTAAATAACCCATGTTAGACACTTCCACAACGCGCTCACACAAAACAAGAACCATCCCTTTATTGCATAATGAACAAGACTTAGTTTTCGAGCATAGTTTTATGAAAGTAGTAGTAGCTCTGCGAATAACAGACCAACGTTGACCGCACGAAACAAAAGAAATACGCCGCCCAGCAGCTTTACCATTTAACCTCAAACGAACTACGGCAGAACACGCAGTTAGTTGACAAAAAGCTTGAACGAAAATATGTAATTAGCCTCACCCTCTCCGCCACTTGCCCCTCCCCCCACCCGTCATTAGCCCCTTGATCTCTAGTCCCCTCGGGTTAAGGGTCATCTGCACTTCCCCCGGTCACCTAATCCTTGATTACTTAACTTCACTAATTATGATTGGACTACGTCAAGTTCATCGTCATCGTCTAATTTCGTCGCCAGTTTTGAATCTACAAATAACAAGGGAGGACGACAACAAAGCCGACGATGATGAAAATGACGATTTTGACCGCGGTGGCAAATATTGTAGAGGGGGCAGATAACCTACATCAGGCAATTGACCGGGCAAGTTACCGGGGAGGGGGGTAGGGGCCTAGTGACCGGGATGGATTACAGGTGGGGGCACAATGATCGTTCACCTACAAGCTAGCAATCACAAGTTAGCAACCAGAAGCAAGACCATCACACCCCTAAGTAAGTGGGGACACAGAAAAGCGAGATCATACCTACATGCATGTAGGTATGATCAATAACATACAGTATCTACATGCATGCCCTTAATCATATCAATAACATAATCTACATGTCATGCCCTTAATCATATCAATAACAATCTACATGTCATGCCCTTAATCATACCAATAACATAATCTACAGGTCATGTATGTATAATCTTACTCGACTACATACATACCCTTAGCTACATTCATTAGGATAAAAGTTATAACAATACAATTTTATAAACACAACACAATAGTTACCAACTAAGTATGCACTGCTAAACAAGCACCGGTAACATAGCCCAAGTAAATAGGATTAGAGCAGTACCACATTATACCCCTGGTATCAGAGAGAGCGCAGGTCGACGAGATTAGGCCGGCGCTCAAGTATCAGTGTATCACAGACCAGTAGCACTTTCACTCCTACAAACACTTCGGCCAGCCGTTTAATCAGAAAACAAGGGGAATGTAGCCCGAAGGGGGGGGAGGGGCTGAGATCGAGACGAGGGGAGGGATCAGAGGGAGTAGCTGACCCCGACGGTCAATACCAGTGTTCGGGCAATCAGCCATCGACCCACTCGACGAGCGGGCTAGCCTGCGGCGGGCGGCCCACCAGTAATACCCTCCAGCCGCCGTTAGCTAGCAACCAGACGAGCTGAAAGCCCGTGGAGGCAACGATCAACATTCAACACTGCTTGAACTAGCTACACACAAGTACACAGTAGAACACAAGGCCACCAGGGCCACTTAACGTCAACGAGCCAAGCGATGTAACAGACCCTACCGGTTAAAATTCACAATTTCACACTCCAAAGTCTACTAGTCAATTATCAGAGGCATGCTTCATCGTTCACAGTAGTTACTCACTCGATAGAGTGAGGTGTCAAAAATTAGACTCGCCTCCCCCACTCGCTGCACTAAACATCTATTATATCTAGACTTCTTTAGTCTACACAATCAGCAATGTAGACCTAATTATTACAATTATTATTATAAGGAGACAAACGGTCTACTTAAATTCAATGACAATATATCGCAACGCACTTGGGACCCAAAGATCATTATGCCAGACTTCCCAAACAATAATTGTTTATAACTATCTCTATCTAGGAACTTCTCACAAATCTATACACAACCCCTCATTTCCAAATAAGTGGAACTCTACAGCGCTTTGGTCCAGCGCCCTGGTAAACGGTCATTAGACCCCCACGGTCATCAGCCCCCCTGGTCACTTGCCCCCCCCCCCAAGG
>JAQFYQ010000305.1:0-18549 GCA_034694885.1 Buchholzia appendiculata | reverse complement strand
GTTACTTGAAAATAAACGATGATGATGATGATGATGATGATGATGATCGTAGCTCTATCATCGTTTACTCTGTATAAATTGTTCCATTTTCATCGTTAATATTCTTGGTCAAAACCTACTGGTTTTTAGTGACAAATTTAGCATCAGTATAATATAAGCCTGCATTAATTTATTTATTTATTTCTTACTCTGATATTCCAGCAGTGTTTCTTGCTCAATTTTAAATTCCTACTCTAAAATCAACACCCTCCAGATAGCTTTTACACCACCCTTATAAAATTCCTGTTTAAACATCGCTGATACATTATACTGTGTGTGAAAATCGTTTTATGAGTTTTTTTTAAAAATAAACATGCGTTAAAATTAATTTAGTTAAATCTGCTTTCAATAAAATTTAATATTGTACAATACAATGTAAAAAATAATTTAGCTCCAACTGGAACTCGCTGCAAATTTAACATATAATGTGTTTACTGTTTAGGGCCAAGGTCAATGATCGAATCGGTGAAGAGCCACAACATGAGAGAAATGCATGGTGTTTTCTTACAACCATCCTTCCGGCTCAACGCTTAGATATAATATTGTTACTTAACTCTAGGAGATAATATAAATATAGTGTTTGAACATTGTTTATTTAAATATCCTCCATAAATAGTTTTGAACATTTTTGCTTTAGTCGCTATAAATAGCTTTGAATATTGTTACTTAGGTAGGCTTTATAAATAGTTTTGAGCATTGCTACTTAAGTAGGCGTTAGCTACTAGCTTTGAATATTGCTACTGAAGCAGACGCTCTAAATAGCTTTGAACATTGCTACCTGTTTATAATTAGCTTTTAGTATTAGTATTTATGTATCATTATAGCTTTGCACAGATAGAGCTTTTCACAGATGTAAGTAGCTGTTACAGGTAACTTAATATGGTATATAAATAGCTTTGTTACAGTATTAGCTGACACGTTTATGATTCCAGAAAGCCACTGTAGTGGTTTTTCAAGAACCGACTGAATTTTGCCTGTGATATGTTCGATGGATAATTTCAGTCCGATTTTTTCGTTAACAATGTCAGAAACTGCGTTAAATAATTCGTTTGTTTAATTAATGAAGATGCAATAATTGTAATGCAAATGCATTCCTTGCGTTATTCATTTAATAATTTCAAATACGCTCTGTCAATTTTAATATCCAGCGCCTTAATTTGATCGACGGTCAATTCAGTCCAAGCTGTATTCATTTTTTAGCCATTTATCTGTTTCATAGTAAATCAGGTGGGTAGAGGAAGACTGACAAAGTAGTTATTGGATCGTTTGCAACGAGAAGATATTAGAAATCAACAGATCAAAGAGTTTGTTCGGGTGGACATTAGCAGCGTTTTTACAGTTATAAGTATTCCCATTATAAGCAATTATTATTAGTATAAGCTATAATTATTTATATACTTATAACATAATGTTATAAGTATATTATAAGATAAGTAATTATATATAAAAATAAAAATAAAATTAAAAACTATATAAACTATATACTATATACAAAAATAAAAAATAAATAAATAAATAAAAATTATTAATATAATTATCAGTTATAAATGATAAGCTATAGTTATAACGTATACTTGTAATTATTAATATAATTATAAGTTATAATTATTGAGTTATAGTTATAATTATAAGTTATAATTATGTTATAAGTATAAATATTTTACAGCTAGATGTATTCCTAGACATGGTGCACGTTAAGGTGACCAAAGATTATATTGTGTAAATCAGGCCTATATCAACATTAACAAACGCTGCATAGTGGGTATTAAAAAATGCACATGTCAATGATTAGGAAGCATGTGAAAGATAGGTATCGCTTGAAAATATGACGTTTGCAGCAAGCTCATTTACAATATATTTCTAATCTGCAAGCGGTAGTAGAAAAGCATTAAAAGAGAAAAATGCTGGTAGCTATCGCAAGATTTAGGTTAGAGTAGCCAATTACGCGAATCAAAGTTCTGACTACGCAAAAGCATTGCTCATCTGTCAATCGACTTGTATTCCCTTAGCATGCTGAATTACAAGGATGAAACTAGGTAGGCCTTCACCAGACTTGAATGCTCTGTTCCAGAGCAAGCGAGTGCTGGCAATCAGCTATGTGACGTCAAGTCTACTATGCATATGATCAAATTCTAGTAGTTGTAATTTCGTTGACAATTTTGTTCAGTCTCAACCTTTCTGAAGCTTGACATACAACAATTGTATTTCAATACTATTCGAAACTGATAAAGAATTACTTTTGTTGCTTACGAGCCAATGATGAATTCTTAATTGTTCTTAATTTACATCCATAATCATTTACATCCTAATTGTTCACTACCACGTGAAACAGCCAGTGAAAAATAAATACAGTGAAGAACACGAAGTGAATTATTACTAATGGTAAAACCCTATACATTTTCTCTGGGGTAAGAATTCCTTTTTGTTTGTATTAGAAAATGATGGAGTGCCTTACAGTCGTATTTGGTGCCTTGATATGATATAACTTGCACAATATTTATCCTAGTCATGTCATATATACTTTTAGGAAATGTCACAAATGTGTTCTTGGTCATTTAATGACATCGTCATAACAATTGAAAACTACTAACAACGCTCAGAGAAGTGTTATAACTAAAATCTTTATAAATAATATAAATAAAGATGAACCATAAATACATTACAATACAATACAATGTAATATCAATAACAGATATAATAATCTCACGACAGCGTCATTAAGCCCTTGCACTACAAGAACTTAGAACAAGATTTCAACGTGCAGGGTGTGCAAGCAAAAAGTTTTCACCTACAATTGCTATGCAATCAAAAAGTTCCCACCTACAAGTGTAGGCAGCTCACAAGAAACCAGTTTCAGTCAAGGCATAAGTAAGACATTTTTTAGATTGTATCAAATATAATTTATTTTTTTGTTCAATTAAGACAAAACTAAATTAAAAAGGGAGCATTATGTTATGTGCACATATTTCAATTCCACACCCTGCACAAAATTATATACAGTTTGCATGTAAGTATACATACACATATAGACATACAGTGAATACACATTTCAATAATAAACACCTGTGTTCATGCGATATATACACAATTTAATTAATTAGTAACCTGTGTATGTAATACGACATAATTACAATAGGATGATATGATTGAGATTCTACATGATCATTCCAAGCTGTATCTAAACGTATTACTAAGATAATTTCCATATTAATTAATTAATTAATTTATCGTATTCAATCAACAATTAACAATTATTCTGAACACAAACTGCAATACAGTTAAACATCAGTCTTTGCCAAATAAACATCAGCCCTCCACAGCATAGATTCTACCAGATAACTCTGCACTATACAATCTCCTCTCCACTGTAGTTGTCAATACATTTAGTTGCTGCTTTCAGGTAATATTTAAAATAATAAGTTATAATAGATAGACCTTCTCCGCTCGGATTTAGATACATAACCATTCCATAAACATTTGTCAAATCTGACTGCACTATATGAACAGAAATTTCTGCCTGGCCTGTAATTACAACTGGTTCATTAGCTTCATCATCTTGATGTGAATGTGAAGATAGTGAACTATTTTGAGACGCAGACTGGGTACAAACACAATACATAATTTTACTCTCTCTCTCTCTGTACTTCAATATGATTGACATGATCATATTATGTAATGATAGTTCAGTATGATCGTATTATCCAATGATAGTTCAATATGATCGAATTATGTAATGATAGTTGAATATGATCGTATTATCCAATGATAGTTCAATATGATCGTATTATCCAATGATAGTTCAATATGATCATATCATGTTATGATAGTTCTTATATACGGTAATGATATCCAACTATAACACTGATAAATTGCCTTCCATTGTTCCAACTGCCTCCTACAATTGCCAACTAGATATATCTCCTGTACTTGAACCTTGAGTCTACTATATACACAACCTATACATTCCTACATGAATCATAGTGTGCTCGTACAGCACACTGTGATTATTACATCATTCATACAGACAGACAGAGATGAGTGACAACATCATATATATGTTACACAGGTCAACAATTCAGCCTGACTAACAAGCAACGTTATGTACAACAGGGGACGGGGGACAATATTTACACGGGGGGAGGGAGGGGCGGGAGTTTCGCCCTATCCAATATGTACAAAACTTCACGTACATCAAGACATGATCTGACAGACAATGCATTAAAGACCGTCACACATGACATAACAAGATCGTTTCTTTGCACAAACATTTCTACAGAAACGATGACAAAGATCCGTCACATGCACGGAATGTGCACACACGGGGGCGCCACTGTTTGCTCACAACACTCATCGCGCTACGCGCACACGTCATCTCGTTTCACGCTGCAGTCGGAGAGACAGCAGTCGGACGTCTATACATTTCACGCACGGCATACGCTTAACGACGATCACATTACGGCATACACGACATTGCAGCACACGAGTTGCACGAACGAACCTTATCATCGTCGCACGCAAATTAAAATTATTTCACAGCATGTGATTCATATCGAGCGAATTCGTACTACGTGACTGCGCACAAATCTGTGCACATTTAACAGCAGCAGTCGTCATCTCTGCGTCGCCCAGCAGATGACGTGACAAGATGAAACTAATCTGCAGTATTTGTATCATTGCAGTTGTATAGTAGAAATAAAAGACATCATAGGAGTGCCTGAAGGCAAATTCCTGCTGTGTGCGGGCGACATGTTGTTGTTGTTCAACATTGCTGGTGATGCAACACTTTCTCTTTTTCAGGATTCGATTTTCAATGCTATTATTTACTACTGTATGATCATATTGCTCACCAGGTGTCTGGCAAAGATCATCTTCTTCTACGTAATTAACAAAACGAGAGAAAGCGTGAAGGTTTATGCTCTCGGCTACCTACTTAAAGTCGAGCCACCACTACCGTGTGACCCAAAGTTAGATTCGTTACGAATCATATCGTACGAAACTGAGCTGTTTATCATGACGTCCATACCAGGCTGCTGTTGCTGCTGCTGCTGTTGAGGCATGGAATGGTTCTTGGCGTACAGTTGCTGCTGAAACTGCTGAAACTGTTCGTCCGCCGAAATTGGTCTGCAAGGCATTCCGAATCGGTCGAGCTCCATCATCATTCCCTGATCGGGAGGAAAGATGCCGCCGGAATTGTGAACAAATTGCTCGTGACGTATCCGCATCATGCTGGCCGGATCCATCCCTCGAAAGTTGGAATCCATCCTCGGCATGCCACGCACGTTTCTCATCCCGACCCCGTTTGGCCCCATCATGCGGTTGCCGGGCATCATGCCGTCCATCATGTCGGGGCCTCGCATCCTCGGACCCATCGGGCCGCCGTGCCGAATCCCTCTCTCTACACCACCACTCATCGCCATCAACCGACTCATGTTCGGATCACCGCATCCCATCATCATGTCAAAGTCTGGCGGGAGACCTCCTCCTCCCTCCATCATCATTCTCATGTCGCCATCCATCGGCATCCTCATCTCTCTTGGACACATCATTGACCCGGAGTCCGGTCGGATTCCCATCCCGTCGCCTCCAGACATCATGCCCATGTGCATTCCATCCCCTCGCATTCCGCCGTCCGAGTTAGCCATCATCATCATGTCTCCTGGCATCATGCCAAGCATCATGTCTTGGTTTGACCTTCGACCCGGCTCACCACTCATCACCAGAGTAGAATTGGGACGAAGCTGTCCCTCGGAACAGCCAGGCATCATCATCATGGACTTCATGCCTTCTCCCATGCCCATCAATGCCGCAGAACCGGGTCTCAGATTGGAAGCGTCACCCAGTCCCATTAAAGCAGACGATGACCTACCACCGCTTTCACCAGGTCCACCAACCATTGCAGCCGACCCTGGTCGAACACCACCTTCGTTCATCATGTTCATTGCGGCGGCAGAGCTCATTGGAATACCCGAGTCACCGGCCGTCATCATGCCGGAACGAGATCGTGACTCTGATCTTCTGTCAGACTGATCCATACCCATCATGAGATCTGATCCAGGCCTGGGTGGTCCCGCGCCGCCTTGACTCATGGCGGGATCGCTGCCGAGTGACATTCCTGAGCCCATGTTCATCCTCTTAGCGTCGTTCATCATTCTCATCTCATTCCTCATAGCTGCGTCGTGTCTGGACGTGCCCGGCGTGCTGATCCTGTCCGGCATTGGACTCGCTCCGCCCATCATTGCCATGCGACCGTCGGAAGAACACAGCCTCGGACTAGACATCGCAGACTCGTCCATGAACCGTGTCATGTTCACCTGACCGTCTCGACCTATCTCCATTCTTCCACCGCCGCCGCTGTCCCTGCCTGACATCATGCCTGGACTCGGTCTCATCCCTCCCTCGCCGAACCTCATACCCATGCCGTCAGGACCGCCGCCACGGCCCATCGTTGGATCACCCATCATGCTCTGCTTCATCATGAGCGCGTCGTGGCACTCCATGTTCATCATGTGTTGAGCGTCGCTGGGATGAATCCCCATGAGTCGTTGCTGCTGCTGCTGCTGCTCGTTCATTATGTTCATCAGCGCTCGGTTGTCCCCCGGTCCGCCGTACATGTGTGGCGGCATCTGTCTCATCCCGGGATTTCCGCCCCCGGGGCCCATCATGAACTCATGTTCATCCATCATTCCAGCCGGCATCATCATGCCATCCATGTGCCCGGGCATCATGCTCGACATACTGCTAGGAGACCTATGCTTGCCATCCATACCAAGCAGTTCAGCGTTCATCCTCATTCCGACCGAGTCGCGGTCGCCAAAGCCTGAGTCGACGGTTGAAACGGAGGACGGAGGGGCGGGTGGAACGGGAGCCTGGTGATGTGCAGCAGCGTTCTTCTTTGTGTCGGATCTCTTCTTCTTATCCTTCCTGCCTCCGGCCTCGCCCTTCATCCTTGGCCCAGGCGCTCGTGTGTTTAACATCTCTGGGTGTCGTGGAGGACCACCTCGACCTGCCGTCATGAACATGTGCTGCTGGTGCATCATCGGTCCGCCTGGGTAGCCCATGTCACCCCCAGGAGGCATGGGACCATGCCGAGGACCGTAGTAAGGATGCATGCCAGCAGGACCACGGATGCCGGGACCGTACGGTCCACCGAATCCTGGTGGAACAGGATTTCCACCATATCCAGGCATCGGCATGTCACGACCATCAAATCCCAGCGGCATGGGACCGTCGGGACCTTCAAAGTCACGGAGGGGTCCACCAAACTCAGGTCGACCGGGATATCGACCGGGTCCATCGAACCCACCGTATGGATGCATCTGACCATTGGAGCCAATCATTAGTCCTTCTGGGTGCATTGGACCATTGGGGTCCATCATTGGACCATTTGGACCCATCACTGGACCATTTGGACCCATCATTGGTCCACCAGGACCTAACATAGGACCATTGGGTCCCATAATAATACCGTTCGGACCCATCATAGGACCATTTGAATTAATTATATGTCCCGATTCATCCATGAGCGTACCGTTTGGACCCATAATCACATTATTATGCCCCATCATAGGTCCACAAGGACCCATCATAGGTCCATTTGGGCCCATCATTGGACCATTAGGACCCATCATCTGCCCATCAGGTCCTCTCATGTCACCAGGACCCATGCCGGCACAATTAGGATCCAGCATGAGATCATTTGAGCCCAAAAAATTTGAATTAATTGATGCTCCGGATCTCATTAGGTCGTCCCCAGAACCACGCAATGCCCCACCGTCATGAATTAGTTCCCCCCCGGGACCTCGCTGACCGCCAAACATGCCAGCATGATTCATTAGCTGGGCATCAGCAGCAGCCATTGATGGATTCTTAGTGTTCATGTCATGAGCCGACTGCGGCATTCCATCCAGCAGGCCCCCAGCGTGCCCCAAGGAGCCCCGGGGCTCAATCTTGAGTCCTCCGAGTACCTGTTGCGAGTCACCAGACTGTTCTATATCGTCCGATTGCTGCTGCTTACTCGGTTCAATTGCTGGCATGTATTGGATTGTGTTCGGCGCCCTTGCCTCAATCTGCACATTTGTATTGCCAATCAATCCTGTAGTCGCAGACATTATGCTGCCACTAGCCGCCAGAGTGCTGTTGCTAGACGACATCAACGACGGAGACGAGCCGAACTTTGGAGCAAAATCGTCGCCAGACTTACCGAAGCTGCTATTCGAGACACTAAACTCGTCCGGTTTCTCTCCGATAGACGACGCTGCTCTCGACAGTGGCCTTGACGGTTTATCCTTCAATCCCAACTCGTCGGCTGAGTTCAGTAATCCCCCGGCGGAGCTACTCGAGTGGCTAGAAGGATCACCGTCGCTCCGAGAACCCGACTTGTTCTCAGTTTTGACACACACGGCGGCAGTGGACTGAGTGGAGCGTTTTGTGTCGTCCGTCTTTGTCTCGCTGCTCGGGAGCTGCACGTTGCCAAACAGACCACCCTCATACCGATCCTGCTGCAGGCTCTCCACCCCCTTCACCAAGAACGCAAGAGTGGGCGACGTTATGTTTGACATCGTCGACGACGACGTGGCGGTCACGTGAGGCGACGACGACACCGACATCAACGTCGACGTTCTAGATGTCATAGAAGCCGTGCCGTCAGCGAGATGAGTCATCGGCAACGAGTCATCGTTACCCGTAATACCAGACGACTCGCTCGTCAATGGCGATATAGACGTCGATCCAATGGGCAAAACACTCGACGGATTACTAGCCTTCGTGATCGCAGACTCGAGCGGCGATGTCATGAGGGACGAACTACTGAACGGGTCAGGCGTTAATGTTCGCTCTTCTGACTTGAACGATTTCCCCGACGTTCCCCACATATCGTCCATTCTCGTTTTGTCGTTAGAGTTGTCGACTTTTTTACGTTTATTACGGGGAGGGTTCTGCGGCGCTCCCGGGGCACTCGGTGTCGATCGGGCGGTCGCAGCCTCGCTACCATTCCCGCCCGGACCACCTCCGCCACCACCACCTCCACCTCCGGGCTCTTGATAAGCAAGATTGAGCTGCCTTGTGATCGTCAATTCTTGTCCCTCGAATAGATTCAACGAACAGAACTGCTGCGGTGACGGAGCCGGCTGCAGGTGTCTGTAGATGTCGTCCGGCTTATCCCCCATGCCGCCCGGCACACGCCTTCGCTTTGGCTTACAACTGCCTGGAAAGCGGAGAACGTTGGGGCCGTACAGCGGCAAGGAGGGATCGTGCGGATGCATTCTACCACCAGGACCGTAAGGGCCGCCGCCGCCATACATGCCGTCTGGCATGAAGTCCGGGTGAAACTCTGGGCCACCGTTAGGAGGAAAGTTCATGCGCGGATGACCTCCTGGAAAAAACATTCCCTGCGGATCACCGCCGCCTCCCCCCATTGGTCCACACATCATGCCCCCGTGAGGAGATTGGCCGGTGGGATTGAACGATGGAGAGACTGGGGAAAGAGGTCCCCCCATACGTGGCAACCGAGGAGGCACGTCACCGGGAAAATATCCTCCACCCCCGGGGTGCGGGGGAAGATGACCACCTTCCATCTGCATCTGCTGCTTGTGCATTTGCTCCAGGTAGTACTCATGCTGCAATTTGAACCATTCTCTCTCCTCAGGTGATATATTTTCCCAGCTTGGAGGCATCTCTGGCTCCCCCACAAATCCGCCAGGGCCGCCCATATCCATCGCCATCATCCCGTCGGGATTCATCATGCCTGGATGAATTCCCTGCGATGGACATGGAAACCGAGGCATTCCCATCATGCCCATGTTCTCCATTCCAGGTCGGAGTCCACATCCTGGGCCACCGTTTCCAGGGAACATTGGAGGTCTCCCACCGCCGCCTCCACGAGGATCAAACTCAAAGCGCTTCTCTGGGAAGAGCATCTGCTTGATCTTCTGCAGGTGCGCCAGCTGTTCCTCTCGTCTCTGCAGCTGCTCCGGAGTCATGTTCTCATCAAGAATTCTTCCACCGGGTCCACCGCGTGGCGGCATGGACGGGTCCTGGAATACCTGCTGCTCCATGAGCATCTGATCAGGACCTCCCATCTGCCCCACAAAATCTCCCCCAACATTCGGCATCATCTGATTACGATTTGGACTCGACATCCAACGTTGTTGGGCCCGAGACTGTTTGCCACCACCGGACGGTCCAAAGCTCGGAGAGAACGGACCTTCTTGCAGGCTGGCATTCTGCTGCTGAACCCACAGTTCTACATTTGCGAGGGCACTGCCCATCTCCGGCATGCCTTGAGGCTCCTTGAGAAACATCTTACTGTCACTGTTAGCATCGCCGCACGAATACTGCGGCGGCATGCTGTTCGGTCGAGCGAGAAACGCGTGCGGTCCTGAACCCAATGGACAGTTCTGCAATCAACAAAATACAGAACATTCAGAACAAACATCCAGAACAAATCAGGCTTGATATCACAGGCTATAAAGCATTGTCAACGTCTCGTCCCGAGTTCAAATCCCACTCAGGGCAGTCAATTATTTAATAATTGTCTGTTAGCTGCCAGCGGCGCTTTCTGTTGTGTTGGTTTGGCTCGGGTTCGTTGAAAAATAAATTACCCTCCCCTACTCCTGGCATGGTCGCACCAGAAGTATTTCAGCAATTAAGCCGTGGTGGTGGGATTATCGAACCTACTGTGTAGGTAACCTGCGTGTTGTGCCAGTAGGCCGTATTTCGTATAAACTTGTATTTTTATATAAATTGCTGCAAAGCACCGTACAATCGTTTTAACCTGTTACGGTGCTATATAAATTTATCATGATTATTATATCATATTATATAATACACAGCTAAATAAAACATTCCAGCAGTTCTCACAGCAAGGCACTAGAATAAATGTTGTTCTTTAGTCAGTAAAGTCACCAGGTTCAATTGCTAGTAACTTGCATCCAGACAAAGGCTTGCAATATGACAAATTTCTTACAGATCAGTTTCTCTACGACTAACTAACCCGAACTGTTTCAATGCTCATACAACAGCATTAAAGGTCAACCGTCTAAATGCCCATAGAATTATACAGTAATCAGCATAAAGTGGCAAGTTCTTTTCTTACTCTGTCCAACAAATATTCGTCCTACGTTTGAAGAGGATGCTCTTGCACTCACAACTGACTCGCTCAACGAAACCTCGCAGTTTGGAGCACCAAATTTAACTCTTATCAATAATCATCGTCATAATATTCGTCTATAGTCTAAAATTTGCATTTGTAGTAAAATATAGTAGATATTTTGATCAAATTTCTACGCTATTAGCTGAACAACTAATTTACAAATACTTTTCCCTTGTCCATAATATTAAATACAGTAAACACTAGTCCAAAAGCCAAAGATATATGCTGACAAGTGGCTACCTGAAGGAACTGTTTAGTAGCCGGCTGATTGAGGTGGAAATCTATGATAGATCGACTCAGTCCTCTCTGAATGGCATCAGCCGCTTGGTTCGCAAGACCCGTAGAGAAGACAAAGATCTGACTCTGCTGCGGCAGAAACTGCCCGTCTACGATACCACCACCTCCGACTATTGTCCCACCACCACCACCTGGCGGCGGCTGTGGTGTCATGCGTGGCAATGCATTGTTGGCAGCGTTAGGAAGTGACGGCGCTCGGACGCCACCGTTGCTGTTCAGCACAGACCCACCGGTGGAAACCAAGTCACTGTTCTCCAGCGGTGTCGTCTTACCGGCAACATTTACCTGATTCCCATCTGCATCAGCGTCGTCACCTACAACAGCAAAAAACAAATACTAGTAAACGAAACATAGCTAAACAGAATAGAAAATACATCTGAATAACGCTATGCCTAACAAAAAACGTTTTATTCACAACAAGGAAGCCTCATGGCTAGAGTTAGACCATCGGACTTATTGTCAATCAGTTGCAACAATCGATCATAACATCGGTGAATAATATAATTCAAACACAAATGAATAATATAATTCAAAAACTGAATGACATTAATGGGAACGTAAGAGCAATGTGATGTCCCGGCGGAATGACAGTGAAACCAATCAACAGCAAGAACCAACTAACTAATAACTTATTAGAATGCAAACTAGATTATACAGGGAATGAGTTAAAGCAACATAGGACCGGTCTGAGCTGCATGTGTGTGAACTCATAACCAACTCATTAGATATACTAACAAATATTATAATTTAACATAATAATAAAGATAATAAAACAAATATAAAAACTGTGTGCGTTTGAATGTGCACATGGTGCAGCAGCCCTAACTGATCTTGCACAACTACAACAGATATTGAATGCTTACTAGAATATTTACTGGCAAATTTGAATGCACTGCATTTTACAATTCTGGACAAATGTTAAGCTAGATTTAAGAAGGTATTCTACGTAATAAATCACCATCAACAATTAGCGTAGCAATCACAAAGATTGTTCCACTTTGTAAGGAACATCATTTGAAATAACTGCATGAAATTGCTCCAACAATTAATTATTACTCCATAAATTAATAATTAACATCTCAAGTAGATTCATTAATATTTTCTATTTTACTTATAAATTAATTGTCGAAGCATTAAACGATTAACACTGATTGGAGGAGGCAAAAGGCAAATATGAAATATTGCCTCCAGCCGTTCAAAATAAAGACTCAGATTTCAGAGATTTGAAAAAGTAGAAATTTTCAAAATTGTAAAATGCAAGGCAACATAATCAACTACATTTCTACTGGCATGTCTTGTATGCGGAAAAAAATCCAACTACATCATAGACCACGTGATGTTTACACTAACGCACAGCGCGCAGATGCCAGCAGCAAAAACCTTGAGGAGAATATTTACAATAGATACACAATCTTATTCAGATGAACATTTTTAGCCCAGCTGCAACAAAATAATTTCCATCTATAAGGCTGTTGATACAAAATAATTTCACTGCAGACACTTTAATTATGTCAAATAACAGGAAAGAATATTATAATGCATTCTATATTTATAGCACAAAGCGATCCTTTGATTGTGCTGAGCAAAGCTACACATGGATCAACAATTATAAATGTAACATTAGCTGCACGAGGCAGACACTAAAGCTTTGAATTGGCTGACTCAGTAAAAATGCAACTGAGCATAAGATAACAACATAGCAACAGTTCCTACTGTCCTCACTGTTTTCATTAATGATTGTTTCAATCGTTCAGTCAGCAGTCTATAATTGGCATAATTTTTACCACTTTTCTGTCACTATTATTCTTCTATTATAAACGATTTTCTGTCATCATTATTATTCTGATATTTTAAAGGTTTTTCTGCCATCATCGTTGTGCATACATTTTTAGTTTCCCATTCCCAGCCTTTTCGATGCCATAAGTTATTTTTCATATTAAACAACATTATGTCATCTACTCTTTCCTTACAATCTCCCTGTTGTGTACCGATGATATTGCCATTTTCCTATTAGAACTATTCTACTTTGACTGAATTCAAAATTTTAAATTTTGAAGCAAACGAAAAGGAAAGGCAACATATTTGGAATGAAACATGAAACAGAAATAGCCAGTCAGCAGTAATCTTTGGCATCTCGCAGAGCGCTCTACTGATTCAATTCTTCTCCCTTTACTCTACTCTCAATTCTATAACTGAAGAAGTAGAAGAAGAAAAGAAAGGTGAAAGTAGAAAGAAAGAGAGAAGAAAATTCAGATAATGATTCTCCAGCAATGCTATTTTTCTCTCCTGCTCTCTCGCTTGCTGGCAAGGCGGCGGCTGCAACTAGGCGCTGTTCTAGCGAAGACGTCGTGGCTCTAACTAGGTAGAAATCTCATTACTCAGACCAGGCTCATCGCTCCTCCTGCTCCTACTCGCAACGTCTCCGTGGCGCCAGGAATAAAACTGGAGGATGCAGATTGATTTTTCTTCTTCTTCTTCAGAGCTGCTAGTATAGCAGACTTGAATTTCACATAACGTTCCTTTGCAAGGCAGCATTAGCTGATTCAGTTCTCATTTAATTTCTTCATTGCCCCCTCTCTCCCCCTCGCACATTTTTTTAAGCTAAATGCTACATGATGCGCCAAAAGGCTTTTTTCCAAATTTAGAATGTAGTCAAACTAGTCAAAATTTAGTCAAAATTTAGAATGTAGTCAATTTTCACAATTTTTTTCCAAATTTAGAATGTAGTCAAACTTTCAGTCAATATCAATGCATAATTACCGTGTATATATGACAATTTAATCACGACTGGTCAATTACGAAAGGTACACTGTAATGGTAACGGGCGTATCAGAAATCCATTAAAGCGGACTCATTCATACTTGCGGGGTACACGTAATTTCTAAGGTAAAAGATTGCAGTGGAAATGGTATCGCAATAGACTATACAGTAAATTTGTCATCAGTTTTAGATACGTTGTCAGCAGCTTGAAATAGGTCTTGTCAATTAGCATCTTGTAATCTGCCTATATTTAACTACATTCACAGTCGAGGAGAAAAATCCAGACAAAAATAAGAAAAATTTATACATAAATGCACTAATTCCTACGAAGAATTACAGCAAGCAACAGCGGATCAATTAGCAGTGAACCAAGTAATGACCGTTTTACGCAAATTCAATGCAGGACACCGCATCGCCTACTCTGCTAAACAGAGATACCGGTTGCCACTCATTCACAAACAGGTGTTACTTGAAGGACGGGAAAGTCTTAACACTGGCGCCATTCATTTTTCATTCAATATTCCAATGTTATTTCTTTCGACATGTTCAAACTTTCTCAACCTAGGACGTAAAATGACATCACCCACACCGAAGAGACTCAAAATGTAGCTCACTAGTGTGAAAACAACTGACGAAAACTGAATCGACATAACAACACATTAAGCGGCTACTAAATAATAAGAATCTACACTGAAATAAAATCTTTACTTCTGTCATCATTATTAACACAAAATATACGAATGTGAAATAAGAATTTGCTAACCACAATTTGAAATCAAGGCATCGGTGTTATTTGGTTTCATGTCTACAAATAACAAAGATAACAGTGAATCAATTGATCAAAGAATTATTTCAAATCAAACATTTTTACATTTATCACTTAATAACAAAAGAACCAGAAAGAACGACAGTGATTGGGTAAAGGCATTCCAGTTTCAGGATGTGGAAAGGCAAAAAGGCAAAGGCAGGAGTAGAAGTACTTGTAATGAACGGATATATGGAGAAATTGAAACTGAGTGCTGAGGATGCATATGATAGTGGCCTGTGGAGAGAGAAAATGTCCATTATTGGAGATATGTCTAACCCATATCTAACCCTTCCTCACAAGGAAACAACCATCGCAATATGTTGACAATGACCTCTATACTAATCTAATTACATATATAATCATAAAGTAAGCAAATCAGGATAACTATTATCATGAAATCAGGTCACAATTAGAAATCATTAAACATGTATTCAGGTCACAAGGTAGTTCATGTCATGATTGTGATCACACAAGTACTTCTGGATCAAGTCACAAAGGGCCCAGAGGTATAGTATCTAGTAGAGCCCACAGATTTCTGGCAGGGCCAGTGATGTCCGACAGGGCTCAATGATTCTTAGTAAGGCCCAGTGATGTCTGGTAGGGCCCAGTGATGTCTGGTAGGGCCCATAGATGTCTGGTAGGTCCAGTTATGTTTAGTAGGGCCAAGAAATGTCTGGAAGGGCCCGCCCAGTGACGTCTGGTATGACTCACTGATGTATGGCATGGCCCCATGAAGACAAGCAGTGTCCAGTGATGTCTAGTACGTTTCAGGGATGTCTACAAGGGTAAGTGATGTCCATCAGATGTAAGTGATGTCTACCAGATGTAAGTGATGTCTATCAGATGTAAGTGATGTCTACCAGATGTAAGTGATGTTGATCAGATGTAAGTGATGTCTATCAGATGTAAGTGATGTCTATCAGATGTAAGTGATGTCTATCAGATGTAAGTGATGTCTATCAGGGGTAAGTGATGTCTATCAGGGATAAGTGATGTCTATCAGATGTAAGTGATGTCTATCAGATGTAAGTGATGTCTATCAGATGTAAGTGATGTTCGAGAAACACAGAAAATCTGATGCAATGTTGTTATCATAATGACAATGCTAACACTATCATCTTCAAGCTTCATCACCACCTATAGACTTTTAATAATGACCCTGGAGGCTCCTTATGAATGGATTTATACCATCGACATGCCCTTGCTGGCGCCAACCAATAATTGGGCTATTCCTTAGCTTGCAGAATTTCATTATGTTCTTCGATTCGATTCGGTAGTGACAGCAAACACAGGCTAACCGGACCATCATAAAATAATAGAGTATATGGTTAATAGTAGTCTACAGACTAGTACAACTCTGATCAGAAGTTTGTTCAAATATAAACCAACCTGCACTGTTTGAATCTGAATGTCCATTCTGAGGCCATGCTTTATTCTTCCATTCCTTCATTGAATCGTCATCAGTAATTAATCCATCAAATTTCATGCTTCTGTCCTGCAATGATGGGAGTATGACGTTACCACCACTTCCAGGTGGTTCACCACCAGTGCCTACGACTTCCGCCACAACTCCATCGACAGAGTTCACCGGCTTCTTACGCTTTGTCGGCTTCGGTCGGCGTTTGTCAAGCTTAGCAAATTTCATGGCATCCTGCAAAGAAGATAACGTACATTCTCATTAATCATTAGTGCTAATAGTAATGCATTATGAAAATAAATATTCAATAAATGGCACTATCGTGCATCACCATCTTGCAGTCAGTCTTTCCAATCCTGCTTGCAACATAAATATATCGTATTAAACATAAAATTCTAAATAATATGCTCATTATAAACATTGAGAAGGGCACAACGAAGAATTTTCCACTATATCCGGATCCCAGTGGTCTCGGACATAACTACAGGCCCGTCATGTATCTCTCCATGTCACCGACAAGACGAGCAGCGTGACCGTCAGCTTCAGGAAGGGCATCCAGCTGCTGAACTTCGCAACAAATCCAAACTTCGCCAAGTAAAAATCCAAAATGTCATAAGCACATGGTCCGATGAATTTAATCACCAAATAGTAGAACAAATATTAGACTATAAACGAATAATGACAATGATATGATGAGTGTGATTGTAACAATTCCATTCTAATCACAGAACAAAAACATTTCGGCAACGACCAACCCACTTTGAGTATGTAGGTAGTTGTAGTCCTAATCAAGGACAATTCCGGTGTGAATGACAAATGACAAACTATGAAGATGACTTTAAACTGTAAGAAATTTGTTCACGAAACTCTGTCATAAGATAAAATGCAGACGAAATTTTTGCGCAATACTCAGAGTAAAACAAAGCAGAAGAAATGTATGTGCAACAATTTCATAAGAAAAGAGGCAGTTCTAGAAATTTGTGAAACGTTGTCAGATGAAAAAGAGGCAGAAGAAATATGCGCAATATTATCAGAAGAAACTCGGACTTCACTAGAAACAGAGATCGGCATAAAAGTGCAATTACATTTGTCCACAACTAATGAACTGTGCGGCGCGGGTAAGTTTTAGTAGGTATCAACAAAACTCATGAACATGAGAAATAGGATTAGAAGGCGGTGTCCATCCTTCTCGCTGCATACTAACCATTGTTTGTTGCTGTTATAACAACGCGGCAGAAGTAGCAGCAGCAGCAGCAAGGTTGGTGGGTAGGCAGAGCAGACGACGACACGACAGAGATATCAGTGCCATCAAGGTGAGATTCCTCTACTCCACCATCACCAATAAATGTACACAAGTCACCTGGACATATATATATACACAAAAACTATATTATCACTACAGATATATGTGATCAATGATTAATTGAGTCTTAAACCACTGGTCAAATAAAATATAACAATATATTATCAGTCCTGATAAATCACGAGAACGAAACCTGGTCAATTGGCAAGAATTCACAACATGGGTTATGGTTTTAGATTCTCCGCATTCACACAAGCCACAGTCAGCCAGGTTAAAACATTTAATACAGGACTTCCTTAGTACTGTTCTCGCTTTGTTCCTGTTGTTTAGCAGTGATCACTGAAATTGAAGGAGTTGAAAGTTGAAACCCTGGTTTCGGATTGTCATCAACCAAAAAGGACCTGCCCATATTAGCCGCCCTCCAAAATTCACTCCAGCTCAAATTAAACTATGGAAGAGCATAATACACGAATAGTATTTGGCCCTTGGCTTTGGGATTGCATATTCCGATGCTTTATAATATGTGCATAAACCTGTATAAACATATTCAGACACATACAGTACATGACGACATACGTGTGTAGTTTTGTGTACATATTATTTATAAACATTCTAACTAGTACACACATATACCAAGACTCGCATACGCACACTCAGTAACACCAGATGCACACTCTAGAACATACAGAAATACAAACAAAAGTAGAGAGAGAAGAAACAAAAGAGAAAAGAGAGCGAAGAGGAGAGAGAGAGAGAGAGAGAGAGAGAGAGAGAGA
>JAQFYQ010000304.1:0-18553 GCA_034694885.1 Buchholzia appendiculata | reverse complement strand
ATTGTAAAAGATTGAGTTACGAAACACTTCTATGAAATAAGCGAACATATTGCAGCGAGTCAACAAAAGAATCATGTGTCATCCAGAGTTGAAACTCACATGGCAGCGTCTGGATGACCTTCCCTCAGCAAACGATCAGCCAGCTCATCCAACGCCCTCATTCTCTCTTCCTGGGTCTTCAGGGTGTTCTCAAAGTCTTCGTGACGCTTTAGCAATGTGTCTACATCGCCGGCAGTACTCTAGACATACAACAATACAATATAAAAAACACATCAAGTGTTGGCACACAAAATCTCAACAAGCAATTTAAGCATATAATCCCGTGATTAAAGTGACAAATTATCGCCGCGGGCTGTCATTAGCGACGACGACGATGAATTAAACCATGAAACCGCTGTTGTCAGACAAAAATCATTGTTTTTCAGTTCGAAGATTGAACGAAGGGAAAAAACTTTTGTTACAAATCATTCCTCGCTAATCTTAATCTTAATACCTGCAACAGAAGTAACTTACTCCGAGTTCATTGAAGTCGAGGAAAGCATCATAGCTGGCAGTCACAGAGTCGATCTGATCTGCTTCTCTCAGCAACACCTGCAACAACAGCAACATCACCTGTAGGGCCAGCAAAGGTCAAAGGGAAGGTCAAAGGACAACTTCAAGACCAAAAATCAAAAATTAAATCAAAAATGGTATGGTGATTGCACAGAAATTACTTCGTTTACATAAACAGCAACGGCCGCAACTGAGTGACCATAACTCGAATCTCTGGCTCGAGTCCACATTTAACAACATTAACAGCAATAACTGCAAGTTAGATGATATAATAAATCTACTTCCTTCAAATGGGAATTGATTTTCCATGCCATACAATTGGGCCTTTATTCATCCCCTCAATTGGGGTTTCTATTCAATTCATCGTTATATTTACTCAAAGATGACAAAGAATGATGGTATCATCGACGTAGACTGTTTCTTTGTTAGGGAATCGTGAGAGGGTTAGTACTCGAATGTTTTGGGGTGACTTGGGTGTAGCAAGAAATAAAGTGTGAATCTTATTAGAATTTTAAAACAAAATGTGGGGGGTGGGTAACCCCCCCGAAAAAAAAAGAAAAAAGTTGCACAGTGATCAGAATGGGGCAGGGGTTCAGTTCATGTACTTTGAACAAATTTCTGACACCAAAAAAATTCTGAAAAATTAATGTGGACCTGGTGGTACTGGCATGGGAAAATAATGAGGATGGGTAAAGGTTAATCAAACCAAGCCTTTCAGACATCAATTTAATGACTCGGAGAGACATCTCTACAAGACCAAATGCCTGCATTATAACTCACCTGAACGATGCCTTAGATTTCTATCCGGCAGTGAACTGAGTCTACTTGAGGACGACGAGCGGACGACCGAGTCATCCACAGTTGTCAACTCTCCCGAGTCTATCGGAGTCGGAGGCAGACCTCGTCTACGACAACAAGCAAACTCTGCTCACAACAAACTGAGAAAACAAACTTGGAAATAACATAAATATATAGAAGGTCTAAATCTTATTAAAAACCTAGGTTGCTGCAATGTTATCTTCTGAAGAGGATTAAATCAAAGCACTCATTTTTGCCTTCATTCCATCAGTGGACGGCACCAGAGGAACCAGAGAGTTGCTGCTGACAATCGTTGGATTAATGCTGTTAGTCCTCTAACCTGCAGTCCACTACTGAGGGATCCCATCATTCATACAGTGAAGGTGCTAGGGAACATATCTTTGGTCAATCAATGTTGAGAACAACAATAACAACAGCTATCTCAATATGTAGTATGTAAATGATTCATGTATCTAAATATCATATATCTTAGCTATACTGATACAAAGCCAATCATCGAAACCGAATTATTATACAGCGTTAATAAAATTGCACCTTTATTCACCAATCAAACGCTCGCCTCACACACCAGCAAGAATTCAACATATAATCACACACACAGAATTAATTTACAATAGTTTTATTTAAATGAGAAAAACATCATCAAAGATCAGACGCACGTACGATGCAGTCATGTACAGATGGCGACAAGTCGGAATGGATTTATTCATTTAAATCATTCAGACAACTTTCATGATCCAATACCTGGCAGTTTGTGGGGAAGACGTTGGAGAGCCCTTCGGCGAGAGCTTCCTCGCAGGCACCGGTGGAAGCAGAAGAGAAGCATTGTTTGGGGCTGGACACGACTTCAACGCGATGCCAGGCGAACCGTTGAGGGACACCGTCGGTCGTACCACCTCCGGTCCGATACTGTTGTGATTATCTATCAACCACTGAGACGGCTCCTGTAATCAACGACAATGATCAAATGTAAACTAACTTAAATTTACGTCCGAACTTGTATCATCGTCGTCATTCGCATAACATTTGTAAATAGTGTGAGAAGAAATGCAGAACCTCTATGTAACCATACCTGAAACATAATTTATACGTATTTCGTATAAACTTGTATTTGTATAAACTTGTAACTTGTACAGCGTCGTTGTGCTGATTTAGGTCATATTACGACGCTTTATAAATTGTCCATAATCAATCAATCAATCAATCAATCAATAATATTACAAACTTATTCACATTTATTAACTACAAACAGATGGTTATCACATATAGGATTAATGCAGTAAGTCTCCATGGTAGGATGTAATTTTACTCATCGTTGTCGTCTCTAACTCTGACAGGCTGTCACTAAATCAAACCTGTCCAGTGCCTACCCAAAGCTAATTTCTACCTGACCAATCCTCATCCTCCACGCTCCCAGCAACCCTAACAGGATTGGTCAACCGATCAACAACATTACCAATTAAAAATATATTTACGGAATGCCAAGCCTGAGGAATCTTTTAAGACTTTTTGCACTTTACTCTCTACCTTAATAGCTTGCCATAAATGAATTTTTTCTTAAGGATACATCCGCTACCATTCATCGACATCCACTACATATTCAAAGCAACACTAAATGTACAATGTTGAACTTGACAGTACGCTGGCTCCGTTCAATAGAATTAGCTTACCACAGTAAATCATTGCAATAAATATAATACAATACAATACAATAAATCAATACAATAAATCAATACAATAAATACAATACAATAAATCAATACAATAAATAGCACAATAAATCAATGCTGATCAGTTTTACCATGAATTTTACTATCCAACTAAGATGGGACTAAGTTTTTATGCTGGAATCTTCTAATGTAAAGTTAGATTCGCAAGGCTCACACCTCGAGGGCATCATCCTCATCATCCGGCTCACTGCGCGTAGGAGAGCTCGACGGTTGGATGGCAGGAGGACGCTTCGGCTTTGAGTGAGGATTAAACGGATCCACTATCACAGGCTCTGTACCCTTTATCTCAAAACGACAGAATGGACATCCGGATCCATTGGAATCCTACACACATCGCACACACAATATGCGTACACGATTAGTCTTTCAATGAGTGCAACTATAATAATTAATATATTATAATTATATATATATAATAATATATTATATTACAGTCTTACATATTATAATGTAATTATATACATCATATAATTGATAGCAAATTATTATTACACAATAAACTACTATAACAGATTGCAAGAGCACATCACAACTGATCAACAACTAGACAAGCATGTCTTACATTACTAATCTGCATCCGATGATACCAAATTTTACGTACCCTTCCTAACAATCTCACTGCAATTGATTCGTCTTGTTGACCACGGCAACTAAAGACAACATCCAACTTCGATGGACTACCTATTAGACTGCAGACTAACGATTTATTATAACATCTGTTTAGCAATTAGACCATCCATAAAATATATAAAGTATTTGGCATATTCTAGATGGAAGGTTGCTGGTGTTGATCTCCAACCACAGCCCTCAGTCTGACGTATCACAAGGTTCACCTAACCAGGGCCAGTGTGGAAGGCGAACACGGCAGTTTACGGCCTAGTCTTTCACAGCTACCACCAACAACTTATACTGTTTCGCTACAGGGGCGACAAAACGTAAAAATTTGCCCGATTTGTTAACAACAACACTTTCAAATTACTAATAACACAGCAAGGCCCGTGAGTTGAACCCGGGTTGCTTAGCAACGAGGCAAGTGCTTAGCCATGTACTCAGTCTGCTGAACTGGACGTCCTACCTGCCAGTGAACGAGGCAAGTGCTTAGCCATGTACTCAGTCAGCTGCACTGGACGTCCTATCTGCCAGTGAACGAGGCAAGTGCTTAGCCATGTACTCAGTCAGCTGAGCTAGACGTCCTACCTGCCAGTAAACAAGGCAAGTGCTTAGCCATGTACTCAGTCAGCTGAACTGGACGTCCTACCTGCCAGTAAACAAGGCAAGTGCTTAGCCATGTACTCAGTCAGCTGAGCTAGACGTCCTACCTGCCAGTGAACGAGGCACTGAGTGCAGAGTAGATGTCCGCACGGTTCTATCTTGATATCCTTGTCATTCTCCGCGCAGATCTTGCATAGTTGGAACGTTGAACCCATCTCACAGTAGAGTTCGTACTGTTCCTCCGTCACCGTGATGTGATCCTCTTCCGTGTCTTCCGCCAGGAAACTGATGTCCGGGTTGAGCTGACGTCCGTCCGGATACAGGTAACTATAGTAACACACAAGTGAAATACAAGCTATAAATAAACAGTCTGTAAATTTGCTTCAAGAGAGCAATGTACAACATTGTACATGTCACTGCTGCAATAGTGTAACGTGTGCATATTTGCTATACCACAAAACAAACAATCAGCTGCTTCTGAACATGAAAGGACATGACAACATAAAAATGACTCGATGTTCACCGTTCTGGACATTTTGACACCGTGAATAATCAGCTGAATGAAACTGGATGTTGAACGAACTCAACCTTTCTCCCCTAAAGAAGATACCACCGTAAGTGGTCTTGGAAAGCCTTTAACATATTACCGACTGTGTATCGTTAGACTACAAAAAATGTGTCGGCAGGGTGTACTCTGCCGATCAAAACACGGAGAAAATTTTCCAATACCAAAACTCTCCTAAATAATGTTGTCCTCTAAAAAATTCTGGTAAAACATTTAATCCACTTTAATTAGCCCTTGCCAAATTATGCACAATCCCAGCCTGGACGATAAATGACGATGAATACCCAAATATTTCTGTGCAGACTGCAGCTAGAGATTGGTACTCTAAGAAAGCTATGCAAGTAAACTCACAATCCCTCCTTCTGTCCGTCCAGCAGGGCCTGGCCGAGGGATTTGTTCTGGGGGATGGTCTGCAATATTTGTCCGTCGCTCGTCACGTAACCGATCGCCCACTGGCCGAGTCGCGTGCAGCTCAACCGAAACACGTAACTAGAAGAGAACACAAACACCAGACAGGTAGATAAACCTCAATCAAAACACGCAAATAGAAGAGAACACAACCACATTTGCAGCTAAAGACGAACATACATTACTGGTTGCAACGTTTGAGCGAACCAATCAGAGGCCGGTAAACAAGTTTACGCGCATGCACGTGAGAAATTTGTTTAAGGACGACTTTTAATCGAAGTCGGTCAGCAGTGGTCGTTGGTGTAGTGGTAGCGTGCTGTATCTTCAATCCTAAGGTTGGAGGTTCGAATCCTACATTTTGAAATATTTTTTGGTACATTTTTATTAATTATTTACGACAACCAAAAAACGTTTATGGGGTTCAAGGTAGGGTTTATGGGGCTAGGGTTAGTTAATTAATATTTAATTAATATTTAATTAAAATTCTGCGTGTAAGACACTTCCTCAAACGTCGCAACCAGTTTGTATGTACGCCTTTAACGGTAAGTCGCAAACACCACGCAGGTAGTTATAAGCTTCATCTGCATATTATCACTATGATATTCATAGCATGGCAACTCAATAGCTCCATGCAACATCGTAAAGCACGTTACTTATACAGTTTATCATATTTGAATTCCTTAAAGAAGCAACAGGCCAACGCAGTGGTAACGAGTTTCGTCTCGGGCTCAAGGAGACAGGGGTTAAAAACCTGGTACTATCACCGAGTTCGACCCTCGACCTCGAAAAAACACCTGTGTAACATAAGAATTGGAAAACTTGAAGAAGAATGGACTTCTTTACTAAATTCACATTAGAATGTATCGTCTCGCTCAGGTAAGGATAATTTCAAAACAAGTACGCGCAGTCACACATCACTTCTCCCCATGAAAATCTGCACAGCGTAAATTCATTGTTTCTTGGTTAAGGTGATGCCGGTATGTATGGTTTCTCAGCGAATACGTGTGACGAAAAATACTCATTATGCTAAAGTTTCTGGTCACAACAATTTATCAACCTCACATTTATCTTATTCAAAAATTGTCTTCTTCTCTCAGAACTAAAGCTAGGTTTCCTTCGAAAAACAGTAATAAAATAAATCGAGCACCATGTAAGAATAAAGAATAGCTTACATGCAATTTATTCGTCAATTAATCTTTGCACCAGATCTACAGCATATATTCGACTATGAGCCTGAAGAGAATCATACCTTCCCGGTTTATTGTTGAACTTTGAGAGGCGTGCTTTGACTTCGTCGTACGTAAGAAAAGCAACGTATGCTGGGTGGGTGACTGCGAGAACGTTCCAATTCGTTAATAGATTGCGCCACGGTTGAAATAACCTAAATAACATTTAAGCAATAGTATTTTATCAGAACATCTAGGAACCTAGAACAAATGAGGTCACAGAAATGACAATGCTGTAATAAAAATTCTAAGTCAAAGTCATATCATTATATGCATAAATTACTCGAGACAAACATGACTTGTTGTATATACGCAGCAAAATCATATACAATTAAACCCTAAAAAAATGCACTATTCCAGCAATATAAAATATAAGACAATGTGGTATAAAAACAGGTCTGACTTCTCAAATCACACGTGTCTGAAAGAAAGCTAAATATACCAATAAATAGATATGACAAAGTTCTTTGACTTGACAAAGTTCTTGGACTACAATCACAGTTAATAATTTGACTGAACAAGTCAGTAGTCTCCAAGGCTTTGCGCAATTACACATCATTGCAAAACACGCTCAATAATGTATTCAAGATTCCTTTTCACATTCATCTAGCCTATAACAACATTATCAGAATCTGTATTTAATGTTCAATACACTTTTATGACAATAAGTAGCATAAGGCATTGTCCAGACAGGATTACGCCATGATATCAAACATGATATCGACATGGTTTCACAAATGAAACGATATCGTATCGAAAAATTTGCTTCCAGACATAGTTAGATCGTGAAAAAGATTTATCAACTCTAAAAAATAGTTAATAAAATAGCGCTGCTGATTAGTTGAAATCTTGTCGGATATGCGACATCTGATAAAGAATCACTCAATGTAGCAATCGGCTTGTGACAAGTCGCAAATTAATTGCATCGCATTCTATGTCGATGAAACTACATGGCGCTATGCAAGCGATTTTTTCAGATGTAGCATACATCCTATGTCGCATATCGCAATTCTCTCAGAACATTTATAAGATAATTGTTACACTCTACTACTACTCTAAACTATCTACTCAACTACATAATTAAAAAACCAACCTTGTAAAGACGTCATATTCAAAAATGGAAATGTAGTCGTTGCAAGTCAGATCAATGGTGGACTTGAGGGCCATGGCTTCCAGCGACGTCCCAATTAAATGAACATTAGACAGTGTGTCGCGAAAATGTTTCCAGTGAACAATTGTCCTACACAGAACAAACATTGAACAGTGCGTCACATAATAGATTCCAGTGAACAACTGTCCTACACAAATATTGAATAGTGCGTCACATAATAGTTTCCAGTGAACAACTGTCCTACAAAGAATCAACATTAAACAGTGTTACGAGCAATACCCCTCAGATTGGCCCAAGTGCTCTCCATTTTGTCCACACAAACTCGGCTTCCATAATACCAGTTGTTCAGGGGGCTGCTGAATTATTCACCCTGGGACTTGGACTGCACATGTGATATTTTTATCCAGACATACTAAGTTAAAAACCATTACATTGCTGACACCATGATACATTTAATTTATAATTTATTTTCAACCTACAAATTACAATAAACTTGTCACCATCGCAAATATAATAAAAACATCACCACAAACACCAGTACAGATAACCTGAACTCTAAAGTAGGATATTTTCAAAGAACTGCACGAAACAGATCACCAATTGAACCGTCGGACAAACGCTCCCTATCCTCTCCCCACAAACTCACTACACTCACTTTCTGCTCTGCTGTGTTGAGTTAAATTACAAATAACAGATTAATTTCAAACGTAGTTAATCTTCCATTAATTGAAAGATTGACTTGATCGTCCTCTCAACAAACTAACCCTGCAGTTAACAAAATTAATGTACTGTGTACACAGAAACAGAATCCAATTCAGAAACCTAACTTTTTATCATTAGTTCATTTTAATCAGCATGCTTACAACATATATGTAACAACAATTTAACAGCCTTTTCCCCCCTCTTGGAAGTAAATCTAGCTACATAGTACACAGTTATATAATATTATATATCAGACAATACAGCCATCGTACAAATATGTTCCTTTGAATTATTAACAGAGTTGTATTTTTCATGACAAGACAGCATCATCAATATTGCTGTTGTCTTGCTACTGAACGCGCGTTATACAAGACTCAGGGGAAGGCCAAGATTGACGTGGAAGTGCCATCGTAAGATGGAAAAACGCATGGCATAGGAAAATCTAAATAAAAGCACAGCTGAAGACAGAAACAGAGGAAAATTCATAGTAGTCAACCTACTTTCAGAAGATGACACCCTGTTCATAATGATGCTGATGAATATGACGATGATAATGACCTCAAAAATTTGAACAATCCAACAACATTAATTAATACTGAAAACTTTCTTTTCCCCATCCGACACTTTCGTGTGTTCACTCATTCTTGCAGCAGCCATAACAAACGAATGCAGCCATCACAAATTATTACGATGATTTATCCTATATATTTCTATAAGGCATTATTTACAAATAAAAACAAGTTGTTATAATGGCTATTGATAAAAACAATTTCTAATTAAACTCGTAATGTCGGTCTAAAACTTTCATTTGCCAATAAAAAGGTGATATCGTGCACGACATGCACCACGTAATCAAATTGATATCACATAAATCTTCCAATAACCATGTAAGATAAAGAAATCAATTCTAATAATCAATTACATATATTGCAATATTTAGTGCATGTCCAAGAAGTGAGGATGCTTCAAATTTCACACCCACAACTGAAAACAAGCTTTTCAAGATAAAAACAAAATCTGTAACTGGAGAGAATCTGCCATTGACATTAATAACACACAGGACCGTTTAAGCAATACAAGTTTTATAATTGCCAATTAATGTAATTTATATAATAGATCTTTCCACCCCGACAAGTGGCTAAACTGATCTGTTTCTGATTCAAACGCTGGTAAATATTAGCAATTTCAGAGAACTCTGTCATGATCTATGCATTAGAAACTCCTCCACACCAAAAATGTCAGGACCATCACACAGCTGGATGTCAGGACCATCTCACAGCTGGATGTCAGGACCATCACAAAGCTGGATGTCAGGACCATCTCACAGCTCGATGTCAGGACCATCTCACAGCTCGATGTCAGGACCATCTCACAGCTGGATGTCAGGACCATCTCACAGCTGGATGTCAGGACCATCTCACAGCTGCATGTCAGGACCCTGTCTCACAGCTAGATGGCAGGACCCTGTCTCACAGAGCTCTGCAATTAATTCACTACTAACTTAAAATTGACCTTGTCTTCTGGCTTGTCTTGTCTCGTAGTGCCTTTGAGACTTAGTTACGGAACATACTCTATGAAGATAATGATATAGTGTTGCTTTATTTAATGTTATATAACGGATGTAGAGCAAGAGGCCCTGTTAGAACAGGACATATGGCAGCTTATCATTGGGCACATTCATACCACACCTACTCATGCTGCGTATAAGGTTGCATGAAACATATCGTGTAACATTATAGCGCCTAGTGGTGACAGCCAGCCAGTCCAAAGTGCAGTTTCAAGCAAGTAACAGGCGATCAAATCCTATCAATAATGCACTCAAACTCTTCAATACACGCTGGATTGGCAAATCAGGAACATAGCTTGACCAATTTCACAATCACGCATACAATTAAAGACATCAACACATTCAAATCCTACATGCTAAACCAATTACATCAGATTATACGGGAACATAACCCTTTCGAAATTAGAAACCAGAAATTAGATCAACGGAATAATATTAGCATACTACATATCAGTAGGCAGGATAATAATGGTACACAATATAGCTCTCTCACATAAAAATTAATTCCAAATAGTGCTGTAGCTTTCATGATGACACTGATCAATGAGACAACGAAGCAAGAGTCTACAAATACCAAGACTGATTACTGTACAGTGTACATGACTATTTGTCACCAAAGTACCAAGTCAAACATCATTTCTCTGCTAGATAGTGCGCAAGGCTGACTGCTGCTATCTATTCAAGTAACCAATGCTTCTCTATGACTCAGAGGTTAAGTTCTCATTTCCTCCCTCACTCACTCAATCACTCCTTGTCAATTATATCAACTTGCTTGAGTGGTACTCAACTTGGCACAACTCACCTTGCAGAACTTGTTTGCACCCAACTAAAGTAGGTTCAAGATATTTACTACAACCTTAAGGCTCGACTAAATAACATTACCTTTGCACAACATATTAATTTTAATTAAATAACTAAATACTTATAAGTCTAGAAAATATTGAAATGGTCTCATTATCCTGAATCTAATGATATCTTCAGCTCGATTGTCTCTGATATCATGACTGTAATGAGGTTTCCAGTCTGCTTGTCACAAGGATTTCCTTGATGCTAGATAGGTTTTTAATCTGAATGCTTGAAATATTAAAAACTCATTCAAGACCAATACTCGGGCACCTACAACCTTAAATTCCATCATTCCATCAAAATCACAGGCAACGCTCCGTTATAGATACGCTCCTCGCCATGTATTAACAAGGAAATGTGTGCATGCATGTAAGCATTAACCAACTACAGCAGGATATTACCACATATTTAGCTTGTAATGTTCCGGTGCTCAGTTTAGGTTCAATTGGCTTTTGTAAACACACACCTTTCAGCTGATCTGTTTGAGCACGCCGACTAAACAGTAGTCTATTGTAATGCTTAGCAAGCCACGCACAAAATCTAATTCCTGAAAACCGATTCAATTCAAAGAACTGTTTTTTATGCAACGTTCTTATGCAGTTATTAGAATAAATAAAAATGTCCCCCTGTAATTTTCCTTAAAAGTAAAATGCTGCTACACACCCGACAGGCAGATCAGTAGACAAACCGACTGATACAATCAGAGAGATAGAGATAGGCATACAGAGATAGACAGACAGTTACAGACAGACATGAAATGGAGTCATCACACAGAGGGACAAAAAGGCATGTACATTGTACGGTATACACAAAGACACAGGAAATGTCACACAGGCAAATAGATACGCCAACAGAGCTAGCATACAGACAGGTAGAAAGAAAAATAGCAGAGATTTCTCACAGACAGGCAGACAGACAGGCAGACAGACAGACGAGCTGACATAGAGAAATGGGCAGACAGACGAGCTGACACAGAGAGATGAGAAAGCAGATATGCTGTCACAGTTCGGCAAGCAGACACACCTAAAGAGCTGTCACACAGACGGGTACATAGACAAAGACAAAGGAACAGTCACACAGACGGGTAGAGAGACAAAGACAAAGGAACCGTCACACAGACGGGTAGAGAGACACAGACAGAAGAACAATCACACAGACGGGTACAGAGACAAAGACAGAGGAACCGTCACACAGACGGGTAGAGAGACAAAGACAAAGGAACCGTCACACAGACGGGCAGAGAGACATAAAGACACAGGAACCGTCACACAGACGGGTAGAGAGACATAAAGACACAGGAACCATCACACAAATGGGTAGAGAGACAAAGACAGAGGAACCGTCACTGAGACACGACATAAATACATAGAAACAAGCATGGTGTGTCACAGACAGGCACACAGACAGAGAGAGAAGCTGCAACACAGACAGAGAAACCAAAGAGAACTCACAAAAAAAGTTGCATATAGAGAGCCAGAGAAGCTGTCGCACACACACAAACAAGGCAAGATACAGACAGACAAATAACACATACGACTGTATGACTCTAAAAGATTCTGACTTGAGAGATCTGGAAGGATTGTGATTGTTGAGATCTGGAAGGATTGTGATTACAGAGATTTAGAAGGGTTGAGATTATCCATAGGTTGTGATTACAGGGATTTAGAAGGGTTGAGATTATAACGATCCACAGGTTGTGATTACAGAGATTTAGAAGGGTTGAGATTACAGAGATCAATAGGTTGTGATTGTACAGATCTATAGACTGTGATTGTAGAGTTCTCGAAGGGCTGTGATTACCTCGGGCTAGATTGGTTATAATCATTCAAAGGCTCTAGTAAGGCTAAGCAGTTTGATGATCAATTTATCTAGGATAAATAATTTCTTCCGAATTCTCTGACCATGGTACTGTGACAACCTATTACTACAATAACTTATCATAAAGTACCACATTAATACAATATATAGTATACCCTACTTTGTACGAACAAGTAAAACTAACTTGTCAGGAAAAGATTTCTTCCACCACTCGGCTGCATCATTCTTCGTAATCCGGTAGCCATCGCCGACAAAAGTTCCGTTGGGGAAAAGCGTCTTGAGTTCGGCGAGCATGTGCGAGAAGACGAGCGAGAGTTTGATGAGACTTCGTCGGCACGGCGACTGTTCGTCGAACATGCGATCCTTGTTCTCACGAAACAACTCCATACATTTCTTGCACTTTCGCAGCAGATTATCCATGAAGATAATAAAATATTCATTCGTTCCCAACACCGGCATTCGATCTTCGTAAACCGACTGGATCAGCTTTAACTACAGCATCAAAACAGTAATAACAAATGACTAAAATTAAGCTTCAAATTGCTGACAAATTATTAAACATTTTACTCTGTTTAACATGACAAGAAAAACATAAATTTACTAGGAAAATAAACCAGCTAATTTTAAAATGCCAATCAAAATGTCTATTTTCCAAAATTCCACTTTGTTAGCAGAATATCAATTAGCAGCACTTCGTAAATTCAAGCAATCTGGCTAATTCAAGCACTATCGTAGAAATTAATACTAGAGCATAAGACGATACATGCTTGAGAGGAATATCATTCGGCTGCGCGAATTTGCTTCATTAAAATTCAAACATATGAACGTTACGAAACATTAAAAGTCAAGCAATATTTATTACAATTCTTTCCAAGAGCAGAGCAACAATTACATCTAAGAGGCATTGGGCAGCAAGCATCATGGTCAAGTTTGGCCAAAATCAGCAATCCTTTGGACCTGTCAAAAGAAAACATGTGCAACAGCCGTGATACTGAGCATAATCAGCTTGCGTACAAATTAAACTATTCTTTAATAAAAATTTATTAACATTTAAATAATTAAAATATTTCAAAATTAAATATGGAATTAAAATTTAACAATAAAAATTTAACCATTAAACAAGAAGGGACAAAAAAGCACCTGCACATAATCTATATATTATTATAGTGGTACCATTCATTAAAATATGACCTTTAAATTAAATCACAAAAGCATTATCAAAAGTCTAAGGTCGCAGACCCCTCATGAAGCACATGTAATTTTGGTTAAAATTTATATCTAAAGAGATGTTGATGCAGTAGCTAACTAATTCCATATGGTACTAAACAATTGTGCAAATGTGCATACATGCATTATTCTCTAAATATACAGATACTGCTCATGTTGAGTCACTGGCTAACATTTCGTCACAACTAATCAAACAATAAAACAGCCTGTCACACAAAAACAAGCAGTTTTTATTTGCTGTGCAGTGAAGCCAGTAAAACATTTACAGTGCAACGTCAGCTCATCATGCTAGTCAGTGCACCCGTAACTGCTTTACCTACGCTGCGCTTTATTAGACACATGTACCGTTGAATCACAATGCCAACAATGCAGTTAGTCAGGGAACGGCTTTGTATGACATGTCACATGGTCTGGTCTACAGCTGGATCCCAGTATAATCCCATGTTGACTCTCAAAACAGGACTTCTTTCTGGTCAAGGGACCAGACTGATCCCATGACCACGAAGAGCACTCTCCAACTCTCTCTGCGAGGGGTCAAGCAATTATATCCTACTTCTCTTCTACTTTTGCACTTGTTGTACGTAATTTTATGCTATTTTTAGATTTCCACATGATTTGATGCAAAAATTTCAACATTTCACATGATCACGTTTGTCATTTATGTATCACAGCATAATACAGATATTTAAGATTTTAAACTAAGTCGACATCAGCGGTCATTGCTAAATCTCTTTCGCACAGAAAAGGAACCGTTCTGTCTTAAACATTGGGACCAGGCCGACCATGACTTATGTGAATGCAGTGAATCTCAAACCACGTTGCACATGTATTACGAATTCTTGCCAACTTGACTAGGTGTTTCAAGGAGGTATTATAGCACTACATAAGGCTGACTGTGCTGCTATTGAATGGCTGACTACAAATGGCAACCATGCATACGTAAACAGCAAAAATTTGAAGAATAGGCTATGCATTAAAAGACTCATTAGGGTTCAAATAGTCTTGCACTTTTATCCCACTTGTTTCTAGTATCACAGAGAAATTTGGAAAAATTGACTAGTTCGCATTTAAATGCTTGTACAGCAGTCGTTTCACTAGCTTCTGGATAACAATAAATCATCTTAAATAACCAATAACACTAGTATGGTTGACCTTTTCTTCAAAAATCAGAGCGACGTATTTTATCTAAAAGCCAGAAATTTTGCCACACGCCTGTACAGTGTACACAGGAGAGACAATTTGCCCACATAAGGTTCATCAGAAACAGCTTTACAAAACACCGCCGATCTGCTGCGCCGTTCTGGCAGCAGAACGTTATAATATCAACAACATTCTCCAGAAGAATTCACATTCATCTAAAATTCAATAAATACTCAATGTATCATCACTTTTCATTCTCGAGCTTCAAACTTCAATTTTTGCAAAACCAACTTATATTTACAACATCAAAGTGGTAACGCTACTAGTTAATGTTACCCACAACTTAAATAGATAAAAATGATATGATGGTGAATAATATTATCGTAATCATCATTATTTGCAAGATCTGTTTAAATTGTAGATAACATTAGTAGCGTTACTACCTTAATGTTGTAAATATAAGTTGGTTTTCCAAATATTGAAGTTCGCTCATTTTCAGTGACGGAAGTCTTGACGGGCACGGGAAACGAAATGCTACATACTGTACGTTCTTGACCGATTATGATAAAATCCATTATATAGAATTAGCAATAGTAACTATATTACTACTGACTGTGCTTGCCTCTGAACCGAATCAAAGAAAAGAATAATTTTCTTTGATGAAGGAAAATAACCCGATTCTCGTTACCAGTTGGCCTCAGCAAGGGTTTGTAAAAAATGTAGCCATAATGAGCCCTTGGGGGTCAAGATTTAAGGTCTGTGATCTTGCAAAGGCTAACATTTGGTTAACTGTGAACGAGTGATGTTGATTACTATAATATTATTGACCATCATCATCACTCGTTCACAGTTTACCATTAGCCTTTGCAAGATCACAGACCTTAAATTTTGACCCCAAAGAGCTCATTATGGCTACATTTTTTACAATCGCAAGCCCCTGCTGATGCCAACTGGTAACGGGAATCGGGTTATTTTCCTTCATCAGAGAAAATTATTCTGTTCTTTGATTCAGTAGCAGAGGCTAGCACAGTCAATAGTAATATAGTTACTTTGCTAACTCTACATAATCGACTTCATCATAACCGGTCAATAACGTACGTGTACGTATGTATGTAGCATTTAGTTTCCCGTGCCCGTCTAGACTTCCATCACGGACATCCAGAGGGGAATAATATTATAGTGGCAAAGAAAATATGTGGCAAAGAAAAATCATTTTCTTTAAAATGCCTTTTAAAATACACATTGTTTTTGCGGAACGTAATCGTGGCAAACATCTTGCCAGTGACACGTCTTTTTGCAAAATATCTGGCGAAACTGTTTCTACAAACTTTTGTGACAAAATGTCTCATTACTGCTCATCGTAACAGATCTTCTACAGCCAACATTCGTCACCACATTTTTTTGCTCACCACATTATTAACACCGGATTTTTCTCATCACCAGATTTTGGTTGTTCCTGAAAGTTCGCACTAATAAGACTGTTAAAATTAAAATTAAAAGCATTGAATTTATGTAAATTCTCAGAGACGACAACAAAATAAACGCGGTGATGCGAAAATGTGGCAATAAAAAAGTGGTGACAACTTGGCAATCGTCTACAGATACTGTGTACATAAACTAATCCTCGTACTTATAATAATCAAACACACTTACTAGCTTCAAGTTCTTTATACATTTTCAAGATGTTAACCTAAATTGTCTGCACAGGCCGGTGTTTAAAAAAAACACCTTGCTTCTATTATTTAATTGCAAGTTACTTCCGGTTTACATTAAAACTATCAGATAAAAGTCCTGCCCCCCAGGGGAAGGGGCATACCTGCTGATAGGTGTCCGGCAGTATATCGAGTATGAAAGGCGGCGAGTTCTTGAGGTTCATGCGGGGCTGCTGGCACAACTTTACCACCCGGTCCATTTCCTTCCACGACCGCTCGATCATCCTCCGGTCGACGGGGGCGTGTCGCGATGCGACCGAAAGACATCCTCCGGGTCCGGTACCGGAAGCAGTTGGTAGTCCGTCCTTGGGGAAGGCGCTGTCGATGAGATTCTTGAGTTTTTCTTTGATGTTCGGTCTGGCAGGATGCGAACTCGATACCGCCATCTTCCACTTCCTTGTTGATCTACTTTCCACTGCCTCTCGACAGGCAATGCACTCACAGGCAGCAGCCTATCAGCGCACGATAAGCGTGTTGCCAAAGATTTGTGTTGAATTAACTGCGGGAAAGATTAGCGAAAGAATAATCAATTCAGATTGCTGAAAACAAATCAAGTCGAGTTTATTAATCGTTTTGTGTCATGATTAAATATGTACTGTTTATTTGAAACTGTTTAATAAAGCCAAATAAAGCAATTCGCTCATGTCAAGGGTTTCAAAAGTATGCATTCATTTTTATATGATTGGGTTATGGCCGCAACATTTATTGCGAATAGGTAAATTACGAGTAATTCACAAGTCCATGCCAGGGTTACTCTGGTCCATGCTGGTCGGGGGTTGCATTCGTGTGTAATGATTTCCATTCGCTGATGAATGTAGGACGAGGGGTCTAGATGTCGACCGGAATGTTTATGAGACCTTTGGGTTCTGCAAGCTTAAGTATTTCTCGGCTCACCCATTCGAGTTTCATGGAAACATTTGCCCGATTCCCGCCTAGCACAAAAGATTTATTGACACCGTTATATTCATGTGATGGAGTCCTTAATTAATTGGCTTCATTGGATGCATTACGCTTCTAGGCTGCTTTAGGCACTTTAAACTGCCTTAATTGTCTTGCTTGAATTGCCTTATTTTCCAAATACCTTGTCTTGCGCTGGCCTTGTAAAATTGCCTTGACCTTCAAAAATGCTTTGACTAGGCCTATATAATTTTATAGTAGTCCGTCATTGGCCTTGCAAGATTTCGTCCCGAGGAGCAAAATATCGCATTTTATATTGCCGCAATATCGCCCCGATTTTCAGCCAACTTATCAACATCGGGCCAATATTGGTACAATATAAATCCCGATATTTTGCTACTAGGGGTGCCTTGAGCTGCCCTAAGGCAATAATTCTCTGCATTGCCTTGCCTTAAGTGCCATGGCCAATTTTCCAAATACTCGATCTTCCGCTCGAACTAGTCTAAAGAAAGTTTTAATTATAATCACATATAAGTTATATCACCATCCCGAGTAGCAAAATCTATTGTTTTTACCTTGGTCCAAGATTGGCTACGGGTTGGTAAAGCGGGTAAAAATCTCCCCCTTTTTGCAACCTCGAAGCAATCTTGGACCAATTATGGCTAATGGAATATCGATTTACTGGATCGATGACAATAATCTGCCCATCCTGTTTTTTCGATATTGGTTTAAAATCTAGAAAGCAGTACCTTTAGAATATATGGCATCAACAAAGGCATTCTCGTATTTTTTGGCCAATAGTCGTCCGAAACTGTATTATTGACATTTCGCCCGAATGTGGCTCCATCTGGCGCATATTTAAGCCAAACAATATAATTTTTTTGCGAGATTTCTTAATGCTCATTGTTACGCGGATTTCTTTTTTAATTGGGGCATATTTAAATCACAAAAATATAATTTTATGCGTGATTTCTCAATGCATACTGTTACGCTGATTTTTCTTTATGTATAATGAATTAAA
>JAQFYQ010000303.1:0-18566 GCA_034694885.1 Buchholzia appendiculata | reverse complement strand
TATAAAAAGAACAGCGAGTTTTGGCGTCAGGAAGGATATCCGGCTGTAAAACAATGCTTTCAAAAGCTATCAAAAATGTCAAAATGTCAAAATGCTCTGTGGCGTTTAATCACGTTGAACACACTTTCAACAGTACTCTCCTAATAACAGAAGGAAACATGTTGGTGAAGTCCAAACCAATTCAATTAACCCAATGTGCTAATTGTGAACTACGCCAGGCTGGATGATATGTGACAATGATGTTGGTGATGTATTATTGACTGTACAAATGTTCATCCATATTTGTACAGACACACATATTCATATTAGTCATATTCATACAGACACACACTCAACACCACACAGAAACAACACCACACACACATAACACCACACAGACACAACACCACACACACATCACACCACACAGACACACACATAACACCACACCGACACACACAGACACACACATAACACCACACAGACACGGACACAGAGCACCACACAGACACAAACCTTCCAGTGTGGACCAGCGAGAATCCGACATGTCTGTAATCATCTGACTGTGAGAGATTCTTGATGGAGAGTCGTGTTGCCTCAGATTGAATCCCGATACACTCGAGTTCTGCGGCAAGAATACACGAAATATATACTTAAATTTATAAATTACGTGTACCTCAAAACAATAAAAAATACAAATGATCTAATTCAAGAAATCTTCAAATATTTTAAAAAGCGTTAACTATCGTAATTAACTACAACTATTAACAACCAATGTTCTTCTGATTTTTACCTGGTGCACTTATTATGTTATTTAATATCAAATAAACTCATCTGTCGAATCTCTGCTATACTGCAAGTCCATTACAGCAGGCAACTCAGGAAACGTTAAACACGAAGTCAATAGATTAAAGCATCACACGGTAAGAAAAAACATCACTGCTAAGACGACAACACATTACAGCATTCAGTTGAATGCAAATAATTCAATCATCACTATCATCATTTGTATCATCTACAACAAAATCATTATGCTACCGTTTTGTCAAATGAAGCGCCAGCGGATGACTGACGAGGCAAAGTGCTCGACATGACGACGCCTCCCATCGACAGCACAGAAGAGCTCAGGTCAACATGACTGTTCGACGCTTCGCCGCGCCACCGAGGTAAGCTATCAATTCTCCTCAACGGGGACAAAGATTCTGCATCACAGTCATTGCCTCGTTCCAATTGCCCGTCATCAGTAGGACACAAGGTCGGGGCTGCAGGAGGGGGTGGCGGTGGAGCAGTCATCATCTTGCGCTGAAGACTTTTATCTACAAACAAAATATCATATTAAAAGACTCAACTCAAAGTTGTTCAATCATAAATCAGAACCATTTCAAATGTCAACAATTGCACACAATATAATCCAACATATTTTAAGAATAACTTAAGAACAGCAAATAACTTCCAGATTTAAAATAAAAGCACAAAAAGGTCTGAAAAAAACAATAAAGCATATTGGTAGTCAACATGATTAAAAATGAATTTCAGACAGAAGTCAACAAAGGTAAAATAATGCACAGATAAATTACATTCCAACACTACGATAGGCTACACCAAAATCGCTCAAATATAATACAAAATAATAATAATAAAAAGTGTGGGTGAATTCAAAAACAACAATTAAAATGAAAATCTAATCTCACATGTCTTTTGTTCCAGCTGGAGTTTCTCCGCGGAGCCCGACACCGGGCTGACCGAGCTCCGTCCTGCCGCTAAAGCAAGGGCACTCTGAGAGTTCGCAGACTTTAGATCGATTAACACAACCGTCGGTCTCTCCGCTGCCGGATTGCACGACGCAGTATTCGATGCATGTTGCTGCTGAGCAACAGTTGACTGCGATCGTGCAAGAATAATCGGAGCTGAAACGGTCCCGGTCCCACCGACCGGCAACGTATCGACGACGGACTGAGAAAGCAACGATACTCTTGACGACTGCAGATTCGGCTTCGGAGACTGCGGACAGGGCTTTGGCATAGAGTTCGTCACGTCAGATACAACGCGAGACACTGGCCTCTGCACGGTGGATGTTCTACTCTGCGGATGAGGTTCGATACTGCCGCTCCCGTTGTCTGCTTTACCTGCAACACCATCGGAGGGCTTCGACGAAGCAGTGCTCAGTTCCAAGTTAGGTGAATCAGTATCGACACGTCTTTGAATCTCAATAGACATTCCCGTTGAAATTCTACGCTGTGGTCCCTTTGCTAATCTGTCCTTCACTTCTTTTAAAACGACGGCATGAGGATCTTTCTGATTAGAGACGCTGGTCGACATGATGGCAGTCGAGAGCGGTCTAGCAGGTCCTGCAGTCACCTGACCAAGACGTTCCGATGATGATGAACTCGCATTTGATGATGTGACTGTGTTACACGGCTCACTAGCTGCAGACAAGGCTACTGAAACAGGTGGGGATTTACTGTTACTCTCACTTCCCGAATCTTTGCTTCCTATTTTGAGCAACTTATGAAAGAATGTTTTACCGCCGCTCTTTCTGGTCTTTTCCTGTCGATTCAAATCGGCAGAGGACTGTGGCTCCTTCATATCGTGCTCCTTGTCAGAACCGCCAGGTGTATCGAGCACGCCATCTTGATTCGCTGACACAGGAATAGGTGGAGGAGGTGCTAACTTCACCGATTCACCTTTACCAAGATTCAGGCTGGATAAAGCAGCAACTTTTGCTTCAAACTCAGTCGATTTTCCACCTGACGACCTTGAAGAAGATTGTCGCAAAAATTCTACCGACGAATTTGACTGCTGCGAACGAGCTGAAAAGTCATCCGGTATATCTTCGTAAATTCCTCTAGGTGTATATTTCGGCCAGTCAAAATCGCTCTCCGAAGTGTCATTATCAGCAGCAGTTGATTCAATGCTTGATGCAACAAGGGATTTGTCATCAGACGGCAGTCGATGCACTGACTGATTTGACTGCACTGATGAACCATTTACCTCTCTGCTAGCAGCAGTAGGCCGAGGGAGGGTGCTACTCGTCTCTGGTGCAGGAGTCGACGGTAGTTGAGGAGGCTTGTCAAGCTTCTGTTGCCTCGTCAACGTGTTGACCGTGACGTCTACGACCGTGTACGGCATCGCGACATGTTCTTCCTCGACGATCACGCATGACATGGTCATCGTGTCAGAGCTTCTTTTGTTACTAACATTCGCCTCTTCGGTGTTACCCACTGGTTCTGGAGTACCCGAGAGACCTTTCGCCGTAACATCGTACACCTGATAGTAATGTGATCCAGTTTGTTTAACTTTTCCATCGACCTTATTCCTTGACTCCTGGCTCGGACCTCCGTTTACACTGTTGGACACCACGCCGCTGTTTTGACCGCTATTTGCACCTTGAACAGGAACCTTAGGCGGCACTGTTTGCGGCCGGCCTTTACTCTTGGTCGATTCATTTTGCGCATTCCCATTGCTATCCGCCGACGAAGTATTAGATGCAGGGGCTAATGAAGAGATCGTTTCCGGCTTCTCTGCAGTCTTCGGCTTTGCCTTAATTGGTGCCGGCTTCACAGCAGTGGCAACATGATTAACTGCTTTAGTTTCTTCAGCACTTACATCAGTTCCTGCTTTCTTTCGTGGTGCAGGCTTCTTTGGGATCTCCTTCACGATGGCATCTTTAGTTGCGACTACGTTTGATGCATCAATGGACTTTGAAGCCCGTTTGGCAGGTTGAACGGTGCTGTTGTGGTCAGTCTTAGGTCGCTCGCAGTTGGTGCAGACATCACGTTTCCATGCATGTCTCTGATACTGTGCACATGCCGTGTTGCTAGACATTGTACAAGGTACTTCAGACGCGATAAAAATATCCTCAAGACGTAATCATGCTGGAAAACAAACATGGTAAGAACAATTCATATATTCAAACTTGTCAATTTAATTTTTTATTTATAAATATTCAAATATTTAACTTCTTGCTCCTACCCTCCACTTCTATGTATATACATTGAACACAAGCGGCTTGAACAGCACAATATTGCAAAAACACTATTAATTACTTAATCAAGCCATTATTATGCAAGAACCATATTAGTCCTACTTTGCAACTCCATACACTACACGCACATAATAACGCTGATGGAGGCCGGTGGAACTTCCATGAGCACCGGGCATTGGGTCGAAGATGGAATCAATTCAACACCGTTGGATTATATTTGTCTTTTGGAACGCCTTTTTACAAGACTTACAACATCTCTCGGCGTTCGAGCGAGTCACAGTCTAAAACAGGGCCGCAAGCTCGTCTCTAGGTATTCCCAATGGACCGTTTTGGGATAAATAATCCATGCGTTCATAGCTCTAAACTACTTCCGGTAGGCAGAAACCCATAAAATAGCCATGAATTTCACATTAACTTCATGTTTTCTACAAAAAGACGTACGCTGTGTCTAAATTAAATTAATTGTTTGCATATGCGATTCCGTGCAATAATTTGAGCTTGTTTAAGAATATTTTTATTTTGAGGGAAAATCTGAAACGTTTGTGCGCAATTCATAGTTATTTTAGTGTCCAAGAGGATTTTCTGCCTACCGGAAGTAGTTTAATCAGAGAGATACGAACACGTAGATAATTTATTCCAAAATGGTCTATATAATAATATTGACAATGTTAATCATCAAACGAGAGGCAAATTACAAAGAATTTAAACTAATTCACTTTTATTGTCCATTTGCACTAACCAGTCATCCGCCGGTCCGGCACACGCTCCTAACAACAACAACAACAACTTGCATACAATACAATATGTATTGTATTGTAATCCATTGTATTGTATTGTATTGTATTTATTTATTTATTTATTTATATTTTGATCATCTTTAGTTTCTTAAAGAACGCTAATCATCGCAACAGTGCTCCTAAATTATAATGATTATGATCGCGAAAATGACAAATAAAAACTTACGAAATAGAACTAATTAGTAGTATTTTTCAGACTATTATAATTTGTCGCACAATATTTAAATTATTGAGAAAATAATCGATTATTGTTGAGTTTTAAACACTTTTATCATACAATAATTATTGCTAAACTTTTGTCAAGTAAAAATGACTGTGCACAACGGCGATAAATAGATCTATTATGGTTTCTTTTCTTTGGACATTGTATGAATATTATGCACCAGTGGTAAATTTCTTCCGATGAGTGTGACCGATGCAAAATCACCAAAAAATGCAAATAAACTAATATGGATACAAATGTAAATCTATCCACTCCTCTCCCTTTCTCTCTCTCATTTTGCAGAATCTGTGAAATGGTTCAAGATAGCAAAACCAGAGAAACCCGTGATAAAATGTAGGCCAAAAGGCAGGTTAGAAATGAGGAGCAGCATCAGTTAGTCTTACAGAATGATGAGTCTACTGTGAGTACGGAATCGGTTGCAATCTTTAAGAACAAGATTAATCAACGTAAGATGTATGTGGGTGGCAAGATTGGATTTGTCGGGGGATGTTCTATCCCACCTAGGAACGCGCGCCCATGCATGGGCATGCACTCCTTTGCAAAATGCCCAGGGGTTCGATCAGATTTAAGTAATTTTGAACCGTCGCCCCCCGCGGCGCTCTCCCCCCAGGGTTGGAGTTGTCGGGGGGGGGGGGTTGGACCCCCACAGTTCCTATAAGTGACAATAAACATTTGACCTATTTTTGACCTATAAATAACATTTTAGACAACTGACCCCCCCCCCCAAAAAAAAATCATTTTAGACAACTCCAACCCTGTCTCCGCCCCACCTATTTTTCGCAAATCCTATACTGGGGGGGGGGGAGCATATATATGCTAGGCCTGTCTCTCATACATCGTCATGATAGCATAGCAGCTGATATCGGACCAGAAAGAGTCCTCAATTCAATCCTAATATGACAGTTATATACTCGAGTACGTAACAAGTACATTGGCATAATTACAAGTCAATATGTTTGGTTATCAATCGTAACACATTGATATTCTAAAAGTTGAATCCCAGATCTGACCATGAGTTTAAATGACAAGTACGAATTATACAGAATACATGTTAGGGCAGTTTATTTTTGCAAGGCAGGTGAGAATGAAGCATTCACGGACCAGGTAAAAGGCCTGTGCCTGCGTCACTGAACGTGCCTGGCACTGCCTGCATGGACCGGGTAGACCTGTGCCTGCGTCACTGAACGTGCCTGCATGAACCCGGTATAGACCTGTGCCTGCGCGTCACTGAAGGTGCCTGCATGGACCCGGTAGACCTGTGCCTGCGTCACTGAATGTGCCTGCTTGGACCCGGTAGACCTGTGCCTGTGTCACTGAACGTGCCTGCGTCACTGAACGTGCCTGCGTCACTGAACGTGCCTGCATGGACCCGGTAGACCTGTGCATGCCTCACTGAACGTGCCTGCATGGACCCGGTAGACCTGTGCCTGCGTCACTGAACGTGCCTGCACGGACCCGGTAGACCTATGCCTGTGCACATGTCACTGAACGTGCCTACATGGACCCGATAGACCTGTGCCTGCGTCACTGTTGCGACCGTATACAGTCAGTGGCACAGTGCCATCTGGTCTACATGGTGGAAGACGTAGGGGGCCGTTCAAATATGACGTCACGCATTTTTTCAGCAGTTTTGACCCCCCTCGCCCCTTGTCACGCACTTTTACACCTCGCGACACCCTATTGTCACACTTCAACGACCCCCCTCCCCCTCCTGCGCGTGACGTCATATTTGAATGATCCCATAGACCACTCAACTAATATCAAACAATGACGCATACGCTGATCATACAAATTGGGCGGTCAGCGGGTGGTGCGAAGCTAGACTTCTGAAATTTTAACAAAGAGGGAGTAGTGGCGAACGAGACATTTCATTCCAAAAACTTTTTGGGGAGGTGGGGGCCGTAGTGAAAGTGACATTTGTGGACAAATTGCAAAAGTATTTACAATTTAATGTTAAAAGAAGGAAATTAAAGAAAGCACTCAGGAGCTATTGAATTATTTTACTAAATGAAGGAGTGTTTATTGATTTTATTAACGAGTGATTTTAATTTCGACAATGTATCAACCATACAATTTTGGACAATACGTAGCTGTCCAAAAGTTGGCATTAAGCAATTTCTATCTCATATAGAGTCATATTACAAATATTAAGTTAAAAACGAAGCGCTTGTAATTCGACAAGTGATTGAATCCATCATGCCGCTGAAATGTCTTACGTAGCCTACATTTCAGAAATGTTTGAAATTCAAGCGTTCGAACGATTGCAATTTATTAATTGCAATCGTTCGAACGCTTGAATTTCAGAGATCCAGGCAATCTGACATGTTTTATTCATTGTCGAACTACATACAATTATGTGATAATTGTACGCTACTTTAAATAAACGATGATGATGACTTCATAATTATTCTTTCCAGAAATTAAAAACATCTACAAAATACTGAATAGTGCATGCACGCCTGTATGTTTGCTTGCACGCGTGTTTGCACGTCTGCCTTTAAAGACAACCAGCATGTAATAATATGCATCTTGGCAGGTACAAAAATAAATAAATTAACTGTACATTCACACAATGTGTATTCATCATAGAGTGAGCAAAAATTCGTTCTGTAGATTCACAGCTATCCCAAGAAGGATCACAATTGAACTAATTGAATAGCATGATCCTACACTGGATAAGTTCAACTCGTCCTCCACGTATCGCGTAAATAGATCCGGCTTATCACCGGTCTCGGAAAGTTGTACTTCTAAATGCTGGAAAATTCCATCATCAACATCACGACTTGAGAAGGTGACTCTGAAAGTACCGAGAAAAAGACGATGATCTTCGTCCACCGCTTCGGCTAGAAGAACGTCATCTGACGAATTGTCACCACTAAGCAGGAACTCCAGGTATCCGTAAAGAAGAACCAGGCGATCATTTGACTCTGTCACTTGCACGTCTCCAAAGATAGAGTTCGAGAATCTTCCTCTATAAGCATCCGTATTGTTTACCTGCGTTCTATGAACCACTGTTCCTTGGCTCATCGACACAACACGCTGTAGACTTTCAGCAGAACAAATATCTGTGTCAACATTTAGCCAAGGTTCAAGGCCAAGAGCAAGGTCAATGACGTACGACTGGAAGAATACATGAAGTGTGTACGGATCGTCCTGTATGGCGCCGTTGAAGAACGTGAAGATGGACAGATTAAGATCTGAAACTAGCGTTAGCAGAGAGAATGTGTTCAATGAACCGTAGTGCATCACAATCCGCATACCTGAAACAGAAGCAAACATTGAACAAGGTGATTAAGGTAATACTAAGAATACCTTGATATAAGCAAACAATGGACACGGTGGTTACGCTAACTTTGAAGAGTAGCTGGATTATAATCAAAGACAAACCATGGTCCTAAGTTATGTTGAATGATTAACTTTGTTGTTTATTTCTGATAGTGAGCGTCCATTTGACTCGGTTAACTTTTACATAGTATTCAGTCTGCCTACCGGTGTAAGTCCAACCAGTCAGTTGTGTGATGAATTCAACACAGGATTTGCAGCCAGAATTTTATTTCGGATGAGGTGGCCTCATAGCTGGAGCAATGGAGCATTTGGATTCAATAATAATTGATTATGTTGAAGATCTTATGACAGAATTCAGAAGAAACATCTTATAATATTATACACACACAGCATAGTGACCTCTATAGTATCCCGTGAACCAGCCGAGTCCATATCCGTCAATGATGTACGAGACACGTGACATGGGAACACGTGACGTGAACATGTTCTTCGCAAGAACTTGTTCTGACATCGTTTCTTGCACTACGTCCGCTGGCAGGACACAGTCAGGTTGTGTGCTGTTGTCGCTGCCAAAGGTCAAAGTGCACAGCAAGGCCTTCATCCAGTGACTCATGTCCAATGAGCTGGCACAGATACTGCCCGCTGATGCCACGGCTTCAACCCCACTGAGACAAACACAGTGGTGTAATGATAACTTAATTATTATACATGTACTTTGTTGCTTTTAAGTTACTTTTAAAATCAATCAACTGTTTCAGTTCTTCCCAGTATCGGCACTGCTGTAGTGGTCCATAATTAGAGAATGTTGTTATGAAATTATGTTGAGAATGTTGCAATTGTTCAACTTCATTTAACTGCTTAGGCTGGCAAATTATACAATACATAATACACATTATATGCTTAAAAGTGGCAAAAATCAATGAGCTTTGATCAGCCGTGATTCATTTAACTACTGTGCCCATCGGAAACTGTTTAATTTGGTGACCATAATCTACTGTACATCACCAAGCGCCTCGGACTGTCAATATAGACAGTAGTCATGGCACGCAAGGCGCATGAAAAAAGAAAATACTTCATACATTCATACATCACCATTAACTTCATCATTTATTTTCTGACTCTCTTCGCTCTTCACTTCAAAGTGTACACCACTGTACATTGTGTACAATACTGCCAATACATCAATAAAAGAACCTGATGTTCAGTTGTTAACATTAACAAACTACTCACAGCAATATATTTTTCACTAATGTCATTTTATTAATATCAAATATAATTAAAACAATACAAGGAGGAGTGCAACATCGAAACGTCTACATTCTACCTACCTACAGATGTCTGGATTCAGTTTAACGCAGTACGTTCCATTGACGTCGCCGTTTGTAGAGTTGAAAGTGTACGAGTCGGCAAAGTCTTCTGTAGATATATTTCGCCTGTGGTAGAAAGACGTGTTGAACATCTGCAGGGGCCACAGCACCTCTTCCTCCATCAGGGACTCCCATGACTTCCCTGGACCGCCCAGGGCCTCGGCCACCGCCCCGCCCAGGGAGAAGAGGATATTACTGTAGCGAGCTTCAGAACGAAATCTATTGCCGAGGTTCATGTGTTTTACACGCCTGTAGAGTGTGTAGATAAATTATCAAGCAACATATTAAACACATGAGAGTTTGCACTTTTGTTAACCACGAGGCTGATGTCATCGATGCAAACAAATGCTTTCAATTCCTATAGTAATTGTGTAGCGAAGAGGATCCTTAGATAACTTTTCAATTCTGTTTTTTGTTTTTGTTTTGTTTTTTGTTTTGTTGGTCATTGGCGCGTCAGCACCAGGAGCTATATTGTGCCTTTGATATGTAACTTTTTAATTAACTGAAAGCGAACAAAGTAGTCAGGAATTTTCAGAGCAACAGCAAGCAAGTTCCAGGATGCAATGGTAAAGATACAAAATGATCTCAAGAAAATTCAACAATATAAAAAATCAGAAGATTGGTCAGCAACACAATGTAATGCACAAGTCTGTAACCAAAGTTAGTTATACAACGTTGAGCTTTTCTTTACAAATGTCAGATATGACATTTATATGTTTCAAAATATAAGCTCTGGCTTTGTCCACTTAATGTGCTAACATTTATGCAGTGTGCTAGAAAAGTCAACGGCGTCATATTCTTAGAGCTTTATAGCCATGACATTTTATAAGCCTGTGCAGTTTAATTACCTACTGGCTGTTATTAGCTTTGTTACACTTGAAATATTAATAAAAAAAAGTTAAAAATGTAGGCGAGATTATAGTAAGACATGTATGCTAAAATAATAATATTTCAATAATTATATTTATATCAACGCGCTTTTGGGCATCGCTTGCTGAAAAATATTGATTTATTCCAGTTTTTGTACATTTTAAGCTATTGACCTAATAGGCAGACAAGATTAGAATTGAGAAACTCACACATACTTACAAACTGCATATAAAACACTTAGGCTATGTGCCATCACGAATTACATTAAAAAATATATTCCTGAATATTATACAACCCCTGTAATTTAGTATGACATTGTAGTAAATAAAACCGAGAGTTTTTAGTCAAAAGTTATAGGACGTACTGAAAGATATCTGTGCGATTGACTGAACGACTCAACCACAACATGTCATACGCGTACTCCACCCCTGTCCTGTGCAGCATGACGTCACGTGATGTCACGTGACTTGTGACGTAATCGTCGGCGAACTCGCAGCGATGAGTCAGTATGTCGTTGATCGGTGTGTCCCAACTGTAGCTGATACACATGATATATTACTGATAAACGGTACTTTGTATTTGCAACTGATACACATGATATAAAATTGGTATTGTGGTGGTGCACTGCGAGACGCTTAGAACTATTAGGTTCAAAGTGCGACTCACTGAGGTCGTGCGGCGCTTGCAAGGTGGAGATATCGATATCAATACGTTTACGATGACTTCCATCATTACATGTGACTTTCAATAACAAGAAAAGCCGGAGACCAGAATGGTCTAGTGGAAAGACGCTTGCTTGCGCATGCAGGAGACCTGGGTTCGGTTCCCGGTTCATGCATACTGTTTCACGTGTGATTGGAAGGTGGCTTGTCGCAAACGGACTCTGCATGTGATCATCTTCAACAACGCATATAATAGACAACTAATACTCATCATGAAGCACATGCTTTAGATTTCACCCGTAAGTGACAGTAATCAATTTTTGAATTTCAAACATTGGAGTCCAGACTCCATTTTTGACCTGATGACATTTGTTTTGGTAATTTTTCAGGCAACCGCTGTGATCAGCTTTCCAATCAAAACATTTTAACGACCTTTTAAATGGAACGTATGAACCGGATTCAATTCTTGGATAAATAAAAACTGGGGAGAAAAATTGAAATCTGCACCAAAGAGGATTGAAAATACACAGAGCATAAAGGTTCAGATTTTCAACTGGCGATTCAGTCCCAAGTCAAATCGAGCACTGTTGCAATGCTACAACTGAGGCATTGATATACAGATCAAGTGATATACATAACCAGTTTGAGCATTAACTCTAACAGTTTGCATAATGAATGAAGTGTGTGCTTATGACATATGACTTACGATGACATTCAGGTGACATTCAGAACAACATAATAAATTCTGCTGTGGCCGAAATAGAATTTCGTAATTTGTAAACGCAACTCGAGTGCCAAGTATAAATAGTATGTCATATTCAAATATACAGTCGTGCTATGTTCAATAACTGCGTTTTCAGCTTGTATTTATGAGATATACGATACTCCAAACATATTTGCTTTAATAAAAAATGTATTTCTACTTAATTTTTTTAAATCTTTTAAGTAGAAACTCAAAACACATTTTTGCGAAATCGCTGTTAAATAGCACCGCGCTTTGCCGCTACACTGCTTCGGCTCTGACATGCATGTCGTAAGTTCGAGTGTTACAAAGTGTTGTAATACATTGCATCGCACCGCATGCAGCAGATAAAAACACGTGAATAATATACTATTATTGTATGCACAATGAGCGAGTAAATTACGTAACATTGGCGTGCGAATAATGATATTTTTTGTACAACACGCAAAGCTTTAATGTATGAGGGTAATGATCGTTTTAGTTTAAAACTATTTGTTTTGTCATATGATTCTATAGCTAAAAATTGATCGCATGCGATAAATTATATTAAACATAGTAAAAGATTCATGATTTTCCAGTCACCCCAAAATCTCACAGTGAAAAAAATCCTGAATAACTAATCAGAAAAATTGAATGCTGAACAGAATCGTCTCAGAATGGCTAAACATCTTTTACTGGAAGGCTAGAGAATGCAAAAGAAAATATGCAAATACGTGATTAATTGTGGAATTGAATATTTTTACGGAAAATGCAATAATTTAGTTATTGACCTCCGTTTTTCATCGTTAATTGATTATAGTTCAACGGGTAAACGTAATTATAGATAACATAGTTGTGACGTTATGTAACGTTCGTTCTCTCTATGTTTGGTTAGGTCATGTGTATTGAACTTTATTTAATTTACTGTACTTTATTTGCATATGCAAATATCGCTGTCTTGAGCAAGTCTGTAGTGCAGGGCTTAGGCTACAACAATGTGCAATGAACCGTGACGTTGTTAGGCTACTGTGCTACAGGCTTGCTCAGTATATAAAGTAAAGAGACCGGAAGTGTCGGGCTCTTACTGCTGACTCTTAGACTTACTCCTACTCTTGTGCTGGGTCTTGTACCTGAAGAGAGGAATTATGCTACTCGTGATGATTGCTGTATATTGCTATTAAACTTCTTCTACTGCTGTAAATATAGCAAAGAACAGTCTCTTGTTGAATGTCTCTCACGAATAACTATTAAGTAACTCCCTGAGTAACAAGCCTAAACGTAAACACGAGACTCAGAATGTTACAACAATGAATGATGTAATCATCATCAGCACTTGTCTTCTTCTAAAATAAGGTTGACTACTATATATTTCCATCTGTTTCTATCTTCCGCTGTCCTCTTTACCTTCTCGTATGTCGTTAGTATTGTCCAACCTATTATATCAACAGTCCACAATGTCAATAGCCTTGGTCTTCCTCTGGCTCTTTAATACACTCTTTCATCTAATAATGATACATTTGTGCTTCCACTGGAACCTTTTTAGCACATAACCGCATATTCCGACTATCTATTTCAAACCATTTAAGACGTTTACATTTGCATTCAGTATCTCTCTAACTTCTTTATCGGTAACTTTATCCTTCGAACTTATCTCCAGTTTCCTCAACATGTAGCACCAATGCTCATTGGTCAAATAGATTTACGTGTTTAGAGCATGAATTTATTCCGTTCAGCTCTCACGCCCACAGTTAAAAATTTAATAGACGTAGCAGTTTAATAGTCTCGACTTTTCGAGGCCTAATTTTCCTCCACATTGCCTCTTTGTTCTGCCAGAAAGCCACCTTTGTCATTGCTTATCTTGATTTTAGATCTTCCTCGCATCTTCCATCTTCGGTGATACACTTCTTCAGATATTTATTCCGAATTACTCGTTCGAGTACAGAGTTGTCTAAAGTTATATGGAGCGGTAGGCCTATGCTTCTTGCTTTGTTAACAACCATAACCTTAACATTCTTTGTACTTATTGACATCCCAAATGCTATGCATGTCTCTTTCAACTTATTCACCAAATTTGCAGCTTTTTTCTTGAGTAAGCGATAGATACTGCATCACATGCATACCTCAGATTTGTAATACTGCATCTACTAAATTGCATTCCAGTCGTATTCTTTAGAGCTTATTCAATCTAGACAGTCGCTGTAAGGTTAACAATATGGGTGAGATTATGCAACTAGTCTCACGGCTTTATTTTTTAAAGATCTACTATAATCATTGTCCCTGCAATTTGATATTTGATGCATTCTGTTCCCAAAATAAATTAACGATTAGTCGTCGTTCCAACTCTGGAATGTCAGCCTTCTCAAATGCTTCCTTGAGCTTGTCATGCTTTACTCTATCAAATGCCTTTTGATAATCTACAAAGCACATATAGAGTTCCTTTCCCATTTGTATTGTGCGTTCGCATAATCATTCTTAGTTGAAAGATGGCATCTCTTGTTCTTTTACCTTTGCGAAACCCCATTTGACTTTCACTTAATTTCCTTTCAAATATTATGGGAATAATTCTTCTTTGATCAGATACAATAGAATCTGAAATGTGTGTGATATCATCGTAATTGTACGAAAATCACTACCGTCCAGAGCTTTGTAGCTCTGGGAATTAGAATAAAGATACATTTGTAAAAGTCTTGTGGAAGAAACCTAATTGGTAAATCTTACAAATCAGCTTAGTCATTACATTGAGACCTTCTTCTCCCAAATGCTGCAACAGTTCAGCTGAGATAATAACATCGGATACAATTTCTCTCTTGGCAAATGTCTCATAACTATCTTGATTTTTTTCGGACCAAGTCAGCCATGTCCTCATCACATCTGCTGTTGTTTTCATACAGTTCTTCCACATATTCAACCCATCTTGCAAGGATTTCTTCTTTTTACAATAGTTGCTTTCCTTGCTTGTCTTTAACCTGCTTCATCATTATAATTATTTTCTTAATTGCAGCTCCGATCTTATTATAGAGGAGTTGGTACTTTGTCCAGAATTTCAAGTTCAGTTAATTTTTCATTCAGATGACTGTTTTGGATTTCACAATGGAGCTTCTGTATCGATTGTTTTAGCTTTTTATATTTATTGGTTTCTTCCTCAACGTGCATATTTTTATATTTTCGAACTTTTCTCATCTTGTTAAAGACATCAGCAGTCGTCCAGTTTTGCTTCTTTTGATTGATGACTTTACCACATATTTCATAATATCACATCTACAACACACACCTTCACATCGTTCCATATTTGATCAATTTTATCCATCTCATCAATTGTAATATACTTCAGTTTTTGGTATAGCCTTTTCCGATAAGCAGAACATTGTCCAGTTTCATTAAGATTTGCAACATTCCATCTCAATTTTTTTCTTTAGCTTTTAAAATGTTCTTGGGCTTAATCTGTATCGTATCAACTACATGATTGTGATCAGACCCACAATCAGCTCCTGGCATTGATTTGCTGTTCCTAACTCCGTTCCAGAAAAAAGTTTGTCCACCAATATGTAATCAATTTGGTTCTTGGTGATTCCATCAGGTGCTACCCATGGCTATTGAACTGTGCTATTTTGTTTGAAACTGGAATAGGAGAAGTCTACTTAGTCTATCAAAGAGTTGATCTGCGTCTTCTTCTTCATTATCCTCATGTGGATCATAAACCTTCAATTGTCAGTAGATTGATTGCATCAGCCTTGTACTCGTCATGGTAGTTTCTGAGAACAAAATGATAGTTGAGAAAAGACTTTCTTACAGTTTCATTTATTATCATACCTATACTTCTTGTCGTTTCGCGGATCCTCATGAACAGTTTACTCCGAATTTCTCGTTGACAATAGGAGTACCTGTCATGAAATGTCTTTCGCCTTTCCAGAAGGTTTCAGATATCACCATAATGTTATTGCTCATTCTGGCCCATTTCTTGGAGCCAATTGGTCATTTTACCAGCATGATAAAGACTTCTTGCGTTCCACGTCGCCACCTTGTAGCAGTCGCTTGATGACGGTGCGGTAATGCCTGTCTTCCCACGCTCTCCCCACCGGGCCAGGTCTCGTGCTTTTGTTAGCCCGAAGCCCTTACTGCCGGCAAATTTTTCTCCTATTTTCTTGCATAGATAGTACTGCTTGGGGGCTCATTTTTTGTACTGAATCCCCAGACCCAGTACGTCTCCCATTATTGAACCCAGCATTTCGCCAGCAATTGTGAAGATATCACACTGCTGTTTTCTCCCCGCGCCATGAAGAGGTAACTGCAACTGAAGCCCAGTCAGTGGTTGCCACTGACTGGGCTTCATATCCTCATATAAACTTAATAGTTTTTTGATACAATATCGTTTTGTCAACCTAATCTAGTATAACCAATTATGATATGGTATAAATTCCTGAAGATATTAGGTGCAGATAGGTTGCATGTGCTGCGTTGCCACACAAGTAAGCAAAATTAACTTGTTCTTTGATAAATCAAATAGGTTCTTTACTAATGTCATGATGATGATGACAGTGCTCTGTCCGGTTCTGGCGATGGTTATATGTCTTGCGTATTACTACGTTTGACTTAACCACCAACCATGCACAAGGCCGGTGAGTACGGGTGGGCGGCAAAAGGTCCTTCCCGTAATGTCATACTAATGTCATACTAAAATGGATTCAACTTGCAAGTATAATTTCGGTCTAATAATTATGAGCGTTTTATTAAATTTATTTGTTTACTTATTATACCACTTGAAGATTATTTAAGATCCGCCGCTGATGCGAATATTAGCGTTGGGCATTTAGTGAGTGTCCTTTAAAATTGGCCCTCTAAACAACCTGTCATTGTCTGAGGTCCTAATTTAAACTATAAACTGACATATATTTAGAACTGCAAGAATTATTAAACTTTCTGAAAATCATTCACCGTGTGTAATTATATATGTCTGCTTAATTACTTTCAAGGAACATAAAATTGAAGAAAAAAATTAAACCTGATATTGAATGATAATCGAGCATTTTTCTATTTTGGAATTTTGAATCCCCCAAAAAATGATTATGCTGCTTTTGCATTTTTAATGTAAGATGATGGGTCGTAGTGGGCATACGCCGTTTACCCACTCGTGAATTTACAGCCTACCACTGCTGTTTGACGACTAGATCATTGGTTAATCTGGATGCTATCTCGCGACGGTGCCTGTGTGTAAGAAAGTACTGGTTCTATGTTACCCCAATAAAAAGCATAGCTACATAGCTACGAGCTAATGCGATAAACTTATGCGTGTCGCAGATTTGTTCCTTAATGAACTAATACGGATAGGTTGACTCTTAAGCTGACAGAACATCAAAAGTTAGTTGACCATATAATATATAGCGTAATCGATAGAGTGATGATGTGATCGCCTCGTAATCATAAGGTTTCAGGTTCAAATCCGGTGTAACCGGCTCCGGAAGTGTTGTCTGGTAACAAACTCGGGCAACTTGTTCACGTCCCATTGCCTCGGCATAATACAGCCTATATTATGTGATGACGTGCCGATAAACCCCAATCAATCAATTTACGCTCTAAACAGTATGACTTTCCAATATATAAGTTATTGTAACGGTTACGCCCTCCTGTTTTGTTTCGCGTTTGGTTACGCTGCTGTAGCTATTTCCGGCGTGACAGTCTATTAACTGTTTCATGCATGGAGTTTAGAACGCTGCTCTGTCAGCGTGGTAAAGTGAGCTGTAGGTAGATAGCCAGTCGAGAAGTAACTGCGGAATAGGACAGTCGACTAGTTGAGTAGTTGAGCGATAGACGTTAGAGTGTTGAGTTGAGCATGGGTATTCGTGGTTGCGGGTAGAACTGTGAGGGTTGGTGGGTTAGATGCCAGGATCGACCTCGTTCCCCGACGACTGCGTGGTTGCGCTCTTCCTCCGTTCTTCGCCGAGACTCAGGACCTGTTGGACCTCTTGCTGCGGTTTCTGGTGAGCTGCGCGTTAGTGCTCAGGATAGACTTTCTTGTTTATTGACTATTTGACAATTTAAGTAAACTGTCGCTAATGTTCTCAAGATATAGCCTACTGGAACACTTTCTGATTGATGTTTCTGTGATTATTTATTTATTTACTAATTGTTGTTTCAATTATTAAATAGCACATTATAATGATTAAAGTTTGGTTTGTATTTTTGGAATAATATCATCAATAGGATAAATTAGTAATAGTCATTTTGCAATAGTCGTTTTGCTAGGATAGATTATACGTAAGAAAAGTGTAACATTTAGTGCACGACGGTGCACGACCATCGTGCTAGGCTTCTCGGCACGTGCGTTTCAGCGTGACTCTGCACGACCATCGTGCAAGACTGCACGACCCTCGTGCACGACTGCACGATGCTCGTGGGGCTCGGTACGACACTGCACGACCCCGTGCATCACTGCACGACGTCGTGCGTGGCTGCACGACCCCTGTGTGATCAGCTTGAGTATTGCAGTTATCATCCCGACGATTCCTCGCCATGTCCCAACTTACCGTCTCGGACCACAGCTCATCCGATCAGAACGACGGCCGTTTTGGAAATCGGGGACCAAAACGCGAACTCGCCCACGCGAATTGGCCTGTTGTTGGCGGCGGCAGCACAGCTTGAACATACGCCGACCGTGACCAGTCGTTTAGTGCCACCGGCAG
>JAQFYQ010000302.1:0-18568 GCA_034694885.1 Buchholzia appendiculata | reverse complement strand
GTGTTTAGGACATCGTGAGGGCTACATGCCTGATGTTCCTAAATCTGACATTTGAGTTGCTTGAACTGTCTGTTTTTCTGTGATTGCAAACTGTCAGATTGAAATAAATAAATAAATAAATAAACTTATCTAATCACAAAAGTAATTGCCAGAGAAGCCTGTATATTTTTGGTTTCATTGCAACTTCGGTACTTAACATGTATCTGCTCGATCTGAGCTCACTAATGACATTGTAATAAAATAAAACAAACTAGTATGAATTTGACAAATTAACGAAATTACAGTTCATTACAAAGCCTAAAAATGCATCTGACATAAATATCTGACAATAGATTGGTTCGTGTAATATTTATTATTCAAGATATTATTATTTGAGACTGGCGTGAAAGATTCGCCAGACGCTGTCTTGAGTCAAGGTTCGGGAAAACACTGCAGTCTAATCATGTGGCCGTGTCGTTAATAATCGAATGAGGAAGGAATTTATTCCACTTAATTAGAATCTCGCATATTACAAGGACGGTATCGACTGAGAATAGCAAGCTGCCAGATCAGCGAAACATGGTACTGCGTGTGTCTCACTAGATGAAGTGTAAGCCCAGCCCAATTCGTAAACAAAATTAGATAGTAAAATTTTTAAAGACACAAATTTATGTCCGGTGTACGAATGAGAAGCAGTTGCCAAAGCCGTGATTTCTGCCAAAGCTGTGATTTCTGTTTTTGCGCTCCTCGGAATATCAGTGACGGTAGTCATGACACGCACGGTACATGTAAAACGAAATGCTACATAATTATACACAGCAACGAGAGACCAATAAGTGCAAGTCGACAGATTAAACAAATTATTCTACTACATTTTCTAAATCAGTGAATCATATTTTAAAATTTCATTAATCCTTGAAAAGCTCACAATATAATCTTGAAACTCCCACAGTACAATTCTATTGTTAGACTAGCAACAAAAAGAAAGTTATATTCCTCTTTGGGAAACATTAAATCACGCTCATTTTCAAACAAAAGTGGAGGCTGATAGTGGTAAAAATGATAGTATCTATATTTGTGAAACAACAAGAAAATTTCGAGGATTTTTCTGAGCAGAAATTACATTGTCGACTACACACATTTGTCAGAGTATAATGCAAAAATTACATTTTTTAAATATAGACCATGAGCCACGAAACACCGGTAGCCAGCAATTTCTTGTTAAAAAATATCCCTCATCACCTGTCGTTAACCCTTCATTCATCCATGTAAGTCTCATCCGCATTTGCATAAAGCTACTTTAATTTTTGATTTCCTACAACAATTTGATCTTGGACTAAATGTATGTGAGTTATGACACTGTCTGTGACATTGTGATATATACTGTTGAGCAGTGGTTTGAAATAAACGATGATGATGGTGATGCTACTTTACTAATTCGTGACTGCTAATAATTTTATTACATTTGTATCTTAACCATGCTGTAAATTTATAAGTTCATTAATCATATACATATGAGAAACGCCGAGAAGAAGAATTCTTTAAACTTTAATATATTCTCAGTTCTCTACAGTTTACATTTCATGATGCGCTCAAAGTTTTTCTAATGCACTGTGTTTGTTAAAGGAGCAAAAAGAATGAAGAGTTTCAACTTTAATTGCCGCGGCTTCGAATATCTTAAATAATCACAGCCTATTACAGTAATCATAATCCTAACCTTCACAATTGACCAGTACATATCTGTATAGATTGGAAGTAATGTGTTCATCTATTTTCTAGTGCATGAACTTCATTCGTCATAGCCATGACAGATCAGTGATTCCATAAAACATAAGGTTGACTACCCTACTGTTTACAGTGCATGATATTTACGAGAACAGAGTTAACACAAATTACAAATAGTATTGTAATAAGTGCATCAAATTACATTCATTAGAAAGTTATTTCTTAAAGATTTCCAACATTGACCCATAACATTTTATATACAGAATCACAATCCTCCATTATGTGCAAAAAATTGATATTTTGTTTGGAAAGTTGAACGACTCGTGTCACTGTAATAATAATCACTGAATCAAGTCATGACTAAATCTATGACGCGGCATCTCAACGCGGAGTCCCTACCACAACTACTCTCGATCTGCACTAGATAAAACCGTCTTCATCGTCACTGGGAATGAGGTCGAGTATGAGGATGATGGCCAGCATGCCGATGATCACCTGCACGGCTGCACCGAGATCCAGATGAAAGAGGATGCAGCCGGTGACGATGAGGGCCATGACGAAACAGTCGAAGATGATGTTCATGAGACTGCTGTGTGACTGGATGAAACTTGCAGTAGCTTGACCGGCCCGCGTAACGAAATCCTCCGACATGATGAAGATCCACCTGAGTGATGAAGATCCGCCTGAGTGATGAAGGTCTACCTGAGTGATAAAGCTCCACCTAAGTGATGAAGGTACACCTGAGTGATAAAGCTCCACCTGAGTGATGAAGACCCACCTGAGTGATGAAGATCCACCTGAGTGATGAAGATCAACCTAAGTGATGAAGATCCACCTGAGTGATGAAGACCCACCTGAGTGATGAAGATCCGCCTGAGTGATGAAGATCCACCTGAGTGATGAAGGTAGACCTGAGTGATGAAGTTCACCCTAAGTGATGAAGATCCACCTGAGTGATGAAGATTCACCTGAGTGATGAAGTTCACCCTAAGTGATGAAGATCCACCTGAGTGATGAAGATCCACCTGAGTGATGGATTCTATTCACTTATTCTCAGTTCGTGACCTGAGAGCATTGTCACAATGATGACCTTTGACATTTGTCACCGACCACATAGCTCTATCTGTGCAAGGTGAAGATACTCTTGCATTTCTGCGCCACAAAGATTTACTGGTCAAATAGTAATGTAAACTTGCAGGTTAATTGCATCAAACATTTTTCAATTTTCTGATTATTGACCGAAAGCACTGACGTCTCTTGCATTCGTACGGTTAGAGATCAATGAGTTGTTTTCGAAATAGTGTTAATTCTTATGGCGACATTAAATTATGCAATAGTTAATTAATCAAGAGTACATCGTCTAGAGGTGATTTAATTTAAATAGCAATCACTTGAATATTAAGCGGATTGGGTATTTTTTTACTTCTTAAATGAACAAATACCACGTTAAACACGAGCTACCCATCAGTGCGTTTTCACTCTAATAAATAGCAAATCGAAGTATGCTGAGAAGTTTAACAACAATGACTCTTGGTCTACTATTTCAAGAACTTGGAGTAATATTAACCTGTATATATATACATGCAGTTATTTGAACTAAGCGCTTCATTCATCAGTTTCATCAGCAGAGGATCATTCTCGTGGATATTCGACATAAAAAGTACGCATGCCGTCAAATTTCAAAACTAATCAATAATGGCAGAATATAGTATACCTCACACATATCGTACAGGCCAAACATTGCATAATTAATATCTCAACGCTCTCAAGCCTCTGAAAGCTTTCTAGATATCAATACCATCTTATCTCGCGACAATTTGAAGCATCCACTAGAAGTGTAACTGATCCTAGTACAATTTATCGGCTCCACCGCGTTCCAACACGTAAAGCTATAACGTGTTCAGTTCGGATGCTCAAAAATCAGTGAAACGTGTCGTAATTCCGTAGACAGATCGTTAATCTAGAAACTAGGTTAGAGGTGTACAGCTTTCTACAAAAACAAAGAGATAGCATGCAATCTCTGCTGTTATCTGTCTTATCTCTATGTAGTAGCCGAATGTTGTACCAATTCTCAATCAAGATTAATATCACCCATGTAAACAGAGATTTGAGACGATTTTCAGCTGTACAGTAATTGAGCTAATACTGGTAGGCTACAATATAGTTGTCGCATTATTTAATTTAGTTTATTCTAAAACGTAATTGATCCATTTAACACAGCAAATTAAACAAAACGACAGAATCAAATTTAGCAATGCAATTAAATTTATCATTATTATTACTGCTAATGCCTGGCACTCGAAAGAAATGTGAAAAGGTGCTATATTACAGAAAGGAGCTTAAGATAATAAAGACATTCATTTACTCAGTACTTAAATACAACTTCAACTGTTACAAAAATATGTTACACACATACGTGTAGTAGACCAAGATGAGCATGTAATACTTTGATATTGCAATACATAAACATTATTTAATGCTCTGAACTAAAAGTCTACACGTTCGACAATCTATTTTGCGAGGTCAGTTTCACACATCGCACTCATTTTTGGACTGAAGCTAGCTGAGATTGTTGGCGATGGGGTCGGATATGGATGCCGGTCCCGCGGACAGTTTCATTTAGCAACGAATGGATCGTAGGGCAAAGGTGAAAATGTTGTCGACAGACTCTATTCAGTAACAAAAATTGCTTGCAAGCTGGAAACAGGATATTTTTACATTATTTCCCGCCCAGAGTTAACGTATGATCTGTTGAATTCTCACGAAGTCATACATTACAGTAGTATGGTACTAACTTACTAAAGTCTTAATTGATAAATTACTGTTATACGAGAATTATTACGCAATTCTTCGTGTCAGACATTTCAAGATATCATAAACAAAACTGTGACCAGAATGGCAGACCTGAAAAAACTGACCAGAATTGGTATCAATCAATGCAAAAAAACTTTAAAATCAAAATTGCTAAAAGATTAATTGCTTAATAAAATTTAAATTCAGCTTAACAACTTATTTAGGGATATCAAGAGGTCTTTGCTTGATCTTAAATATTATAATATTTTCGACTAAATATATAACATGCTTTCAGCGAAAAATATGTTTTGGATACATAATGTGGAGTAGCCGCCCAAATTTCTCAAGCGGAGTGAAACAATTCTTTAACTCTTCTATGTTTTCATATTATATATATATATATATATATATATATATATATATATAAATTATAAAATTTAATGACAAAAAATTAAAGAGCTAAATGTACAATTACTTAAGAAATATTAAACAATTATGAATAAATAGCGCGGATTTAATTAAAATTTTACTACAAACTATAAACATATATATAAATGCTCTAATTTTTTTTACCTTCTATGTTGTCACACAAAAAGCAGTCTCACATTTGGGGCCATTACCTTATATATTGTTACCATTCAACGGCTTATCGTCAATAAAGATGTAGACAAATATTGTTTTTCTATCTATAGTTACTTATTAAATTTTTATTTCAATTTTAACATGGCATATTTTTTAATAAATTCTTATTTAGCATACGTCACAAGTCACGTGGCACTATATTTTTTATGTCTGCAAAAGACAATGGACATTTGTCAAGGCAGCTATTGACCTTAGCATTGCGTTAAACAGAACGCAACATAGAAAGTTCCATACAAAATGTTGAAAATCACTGTGAGCTACAATTTAAGCAAATGATTATGTAATTTTCAATTTAATATTGCTCGAAACTAAAGTATAATTAAAGAATTTAGTAGACTAAGCCAGATCATCACCAGCAGCGTCATCATTGACATCGTTCATGAAATACCCTTAGGCTATGCCAAGTGTCAGGTGCGCCTAATTCAATGCAGACATATCATAAATATGACCAGACTGTCGGATGTAAAAAGATGCTTGTTGGATTGAGTGATTGTTTAGCATTGTACTTCGTAGAACCAAAAACTAGTGTGGTCGCCTAAGGTTCAAATCACTTTTCGTCGAAACTGTTTAAACTTTGTGTGGCATTTAGTTCTGTACTGAATGCGTACGGAAGGTTCTCATTCTCAAGAAGGCGCTATCAAGTTGCACACGAGCAGTATTGCAAGCGTTATAATTTCCATAGTTCAACCTTCAAGCCTTGAAGTTCAAGGTTCGGTGGTTTACCAGGGCTTCGTTCCTTACCTCTCTCGGTGATCGGCGGCATTAACGTGTGTAGTCTTCCTCATACATGACGCTATCTCTCATTCAAAGAACGAATATCAGTGAAAGCAATAACTCTTCTCTCTCTCTCTCACTCTCTCTCACTCTCTCGCTCTCTCTCTCTCACTCTCTCTCTCTCTCACTCTCTCTCACTCTCTCTCTCTCTCTCACTCTCTCTCTCTCTCACTCTCTCTCTCTCACGCTCTCTTTCTCCTTCTTTTCTCTCCATGATCCTACAGGTGTGCTATTATAGCATAGTGCAAGTCAGAAATGTGTAAGTCAGGTACTGTGTTATATGTTACTTCAAATCAATCAAAAGAAACGATCACTACGAATGCAACTATCTAATATAAAATAATATTCCCGTATGTCATATACAAAAGATACACACACGATTTTTGATTTTTTATTACGCGTGTATATTTTGCACATGCATTCGTGTTTATTTATTTTGCCAACCTCTGAACAAATAATGTCTATACATTTAATAACAAACTGCAAAACAACTGAAAAGCGTGCCAAAAACATACTACAAAAACATAACAAAAGTTGGATAATTGGACGAAAACATTGCTACAACATTGCACCAAGTTGTGATAATGAACAAAACTTACTGAACCGGCGTGTAAATAAAAAACAAAGACGTGCAGACTCCGTCTCTCAATGCCATAGAACGCAACTATCACTTCCGTTGCGTATCGTATATAAAAAAAAATCCGGGAAGATATATTTGATTGCAACTCGCATCGCACCTCGTATCAGCTTACGCAATCGTAGTGCCATGGAAGCGTGTCTGCTGTCAGACAAGATAACGGATAGTTATTAACGCCCGCGCCGTTCGGCATCGTTATCTCCACGCACACCAAGCTTGTTTCCCGCCCGCCAGGCCTGTCCCCCGCCCGCCAGGCCTCTCCCCCGCCCGCCAGGCCTCTCCCCCGCCCGTCAGCCTTTTCCCGCCAAACACAAACGTATCGCCGTGTAAAAAGTTCGAACAAGGCACATATCAGTGATTATACCGAACGTAAATAAAACGGTAAAAAATGCTTCTGATTTGAGAACGATGCCGATCAGACGTATGTGCGTGCGAGTACGTACTGTATGTGCGAGTCTCAAGGACAAGCTTTAAGAGTCTGTCGAAAGCTTTAAGACAAGGCTACGCTGTGAGAACCTGTTTAAGTCTATAAGGTATATTAAAATAGGCAAATGATTGGAATTGGTCCACGTTTACCTGTGACGTATAATACTAAGGTTAAAAACGGGATTCAAGTTGTTAAAAGCACTGAAAAATATGAGTCTGTTTATCCATATAAAGCATGACAATGGCCATCTCAAATATTTGCCCAGTCATAAATTCGTTATGTTCTACAGGTACTTGCCCGATAGCGTCGTGCATGAGAGACAGCGGTTGAAAGGCGTATGAAGGAGCAGAACCTTGACAAATACTAAGGACGCATATATGGTCTGTGTAAGGCAAGGTTTGTAGAGGCCTGTGTAAGAATATAATCAATTTTAAGTTACGCCTAAATAAGCTACAATCAAAGGTATGGCTTAGATAAGTTCTGGGCTTCAGCTTATGTTGAGAATGGCAGTCAGGGTAATGTCTAGGTAGAAAATTATAAGGCAGCGAGTCTGGATGAGTCATTACACTGATTAATTCCGTTTCTTTCTGGTTTACGTGACGCAAAAGGACTATGGGGTTTACATAATATATTTGACATAACCCTTACAAGGCTTAGGATGCAAATATAGAAGGTATCTGCGAGGATAGTGTCAAGTTTAGGTTCGGCTGTCAAGATGACATTTAAGCAACAGGCCTTACATCAAAAGCTGAAGTACGAGACGGAAATTGAACGAACAGAGAAATTGTATACGACAGAGTAGAAGTCCAACTGTGCTTCAGGCAGAGTGAGAATAAATTGTGAACCTGTACCGTGGAGGACTTGTTTGATAGCGAGACTAGAACCACAATTGAAGATTGGAAGAAGCGAGGAAGAGAACGGCAATTGGCATTGGTCATAATCCAAAATAATTCAGAAAGACGTCATAGAGAACACAGGCAGGAAAGTTCTGACAATGGTTTAATGTAAACAAATAGTTTATGAGAAAAATGATGTGTGCCTAGCAGTAGACAAAATCTGTATTGATACATTAGCAAAGAAAGTGATTTGTCACAACACAAAATTAATTCGTCCTTAATATATCTGAAATCAAGAATTAGGGTCAAGAATCATATCCAAAGTCACAACATTATCAGTTTAGACATAATGAGCCAAGGTTTCACAAAGAAATGTGGCATTTCGATTAAAACTAAGATAATATTGGCTAGAGTGTCACGTGACAAGGATTACAGAGAATAGTGATTATGTAAATATGATTACACCTTTGAAATTTTTTAAAACCACTTAATATAGTATGAAGATGAGTCATCTGAAAAGATGAATCGTCTTTGGTTGGGGATAAGTGAGAAAAACCCGATAAGATACTTATGTTCATTGAACAGGAACTTCAACAAAAATATCATATGCAGATTCAGATCTACGAGTATGAGTCGGTGATATTTTTACAGCTGTTTGTATTTATATTATATGCTTATATTATGCTGACATGGCAAAAATTGACTCGTTTGATTAATGTGAAGATGAAGCAAAAGTAGGCAGACCATTTTCTGGATGTAAAATCTGCACATGATCTAGAGATGGTAGATGTTTCTTCAACGTAATAATTGCACGCAAACGGCACAATATCCGGACAGCCACTGCATGCAGCCAATAGAAAGGGTAAAGAAGTCGGATATCTTGGAGAAATACTGTAAGGGGGGGGGAAGGGTATATTTGTGTGAAAGTCAGAAACTAGAATTGAAAGTGATTCCTGTAATTTAAGAAGTATCTACTAAAGAAGATATTGAGAAACGCTAGTAAAAACAAATTATTAGTCTGGCCATTAATAAACATATGAAACTCGGACCTTGAGAACAGAAAGCAAGTTGTAGAATGAATGCTTTTAAAGTGAAGAAGGAGAAAATGTACAAATAAGTTGAATAAAGAATGAATAGAAGATAAAATTAATAATTGCTCAGCTCTTCATCCCAAAAAAATTGTAGGAACATTTTAAAATATCCGTTTTAATCAAAATGGTCTGTTCAAAACCAATCCAAACCTCGTCGGCGAAACCTCTCCCTGAACCTTTTCGATGAACCTTTTCAATACGTCTCTCAGATTTCCTTCTCTCTCACATTCGAAGCAAAATTATTATAATAATCATAAAAACTAATGTTAGTCCTGCATTCTTCATTCACGTCTGCCTGTACTTGCTGTTCCCTGAGGATATCACGCTTCATTTATTTGCACTTCTGTGCTTGTTCACCTTGCTAGTATGATTGCGCTGAGGGAGAAATCAATGCACGAAACATATCCACATTACATAATGCAGTTATCGAGCATCAGTTTACATACAAACCTCTGCGTAATTGGACATCTGTAATCCTCAGACATTTGGCTTCTTTCAAGGCTTCCATCGCACACGTATGATCGTAATATGTCCAGAAAATGTAAACCTTTCCATTACTTTCACATACGTTTAGTTCTTAAGCAGAAAACCTTCAGCGTGCGCTTAATTTACCGACGCAATAAATTCGCACAGATAATCTTTTCTTGCAAAGACCGCGATAAAAAAAAACTAACTTAGAGAGTACGATATAAAAGCGAATCTTTAAATCATAGGAAAGCTTTCAAGTCGGTGAAGCCGTAATCGCTCGCGGCTGAAGCTACAGCTACTACTGTTACTGCTGTTACTACTGCTGCTGCTGTTGCTGCTACTGCGTTTATTCACTGCGAAGTATTGCTACGGCTTACGCTTTGTCAGACTTGTTTTCTCACTGCTCATCCTTCTTCTGATGCTTAGAGTCCGCACGCGCTTTATTTTCTCGCAACGCCATCCGGCCAATTCCACCGACGAACGGAAATAAAGGAACGGGTCGGAATGCTTGTCGAGATGCGGACGGCTAAATGGTGTAACTAGTGGCCCGACGCTCTGTGGCTGGTTGCGTGCGGTGCGTGTGGATGCTGCTGTGATTGCACCGAGCAAATTTCATTGTTATTTCGCGCGCGGTGCGGTTGTGTGATGCGCTTCACAGCAACGAAATGTTCGTCCACCGACATTGTGCAAGCGCTGGAATCCTATTTATTTGTATTTTACTTCTAAGAGAAAAAACAGTATCTGGAATGATTTTGTAAATGACACATATTTTTCCCAGGAGCGTTTAATTTAACTCTGCTTCTTAGATCTCAAATCCTATAATTAGGTTTAAAATTCTTAATTTTTTTCATTTTTTTGTTCAAAATTGTATCAATAATTACTAGAATGCGAACCATAATGAGGCTCAATTTAATGTCCTTGTACATGTATATTAAGCGATATAATTATAATTAAATTTACAATACCGATATTAATGCTATATTACTTACATATAATTACTAACGTAATCATTATTTTCAAATTACTTGATGCGCTTAATTTCTTGCGAAACCTCAAAGAAGCTTTAATTACTACCTGTATAGGCATCTTAACGACACCAACTTGGTAACACGCATGATTCTCGACATGCACCAAAGACGCTTCAATAAAGCCGTTAGATTTCTTGACTGATTCGGAACGAGAGTGTATCAATATACGGAACTGCGTGGCTTATCGAAGCAGTACATCTTCAGACACTAACGATCCGATAGAAACACCGATGTTCGCTACACACGATTGCTCTCCAGCGTGGGATTTGTCCAAAATGAGGTGGAGGGAGGGTCGGATGATCTGACGAGCGGGGGGGGGGTGACGACGGTCCAAAACTTTTCTGATGAGCGGGGGGTGGCAACGGTCAGAAAATTGGACCAACCCCCCCTGGGTTCTTTCAAATACCGACCCCCTGGTTTTTTTCCAACCGAGAAGGGGGTTCGTAACACCCGCCTGGGGGTCTAACCCCCCCCAACCCCCCCCCCCCCCCGTCAAATTTCACCCTGTTGCTCTCTGAACATAGTATATAAGTGCATCGTAGGAGATGCCCGCAGATCTGTATCACATTGCAAGGCGGGCGAAAGGAACAGCTGCAGTCTCAGTACACAGTGTGGAGTATAGATAGACATTTGCCATTTAGATTTGTTTGAACAAAAGTGCTTTCATGTTCAATCATCTCAGCGTATCATATGCTTGTTTGTACGAATTTATTAATAAAATATAATTACTGTGAATGAAGATGCTCTGGACGAAGAAAAAACCTGGCGATGACTTGAAATAAAATTCTAAATAAATTCTAAGCGAATGAGTTGTGTCAATCTTGATTGAAGTTGGGCAACACTGTACGCTACTGATTTACGTTGATCGCTAATTTGTTACGTGCTGCTATTATATTTATGTGCTCGATATTTGTTATTCATTTCCAATTGAGTTTTGTTCATTCAACCTCAATGCCATTCTATCGCGGTAAATTTCAGTCCATAAACTGTAACTATTTATATCGGTTTGAAACATTTTCTAATGTCTTAATATGGACACTAAGGAAATGTGACAGCTGCATTGCTCTGCTCAGTTATAGGCTGTGACGTTGATGGACCCTCGAAGGTTTCTCCCTTCGACAGACGTCACGTGGCCGAAATGCGGGTTTCCGTAATTGCCAGTCTTCAGTTTAATTGAGTAGGGCGGCGGTGAAGGCAGCAAGGGTACCGGCGGTGCCCCCCCCCCAAGTCCGCCCTTCACACTGAGTAGCATGGTGAAATTTTTGACATTTGCTGAAATTAATGTCTGACTCAATTAGACGCTTTGTTTGAAATAAAAAATTTTATATTATAAATCATTGTTGATGTGCGAAAGAGAGAACGAAAGGGAAGAGTGAATGCCGGGCAACAAAGAGATTGAGTGGGAGAGGGACTAAGACCAAAGAGACAGTCAGAGAGGGGAGAAAGGGAAAGAATAAAGCGATAAGGAAGAGAGAAAAAAGTAATTCTATTTAGTATAGTTGAAGTCCATCGTGCTTGAGAGTTGATTATGAAACTTGTCTATTAAAGCTGATGTTTATTTAACTTCATTTTTTAAAATTGAGGTGGGATTTTTAATCAAATGGAAAATGTATTTGATTTACATGTAAGTACAAAAGTTTTTATCGCAGACATCGATTAATTTCGATTCAGATGAGATGATTGATTAAATTACAGTAGGCTTTAATGATCTGCACTTTTACTCTGAAATACTGAGTCGTTGTTATTGTATGGAGTTAATGTTAATATCCGTAACAAATTATCAGTTTGATTTTAGTTTGTCAGCAAATTTTGCTATATATTCATTTCACTGTGTTAATTGTATTGTTTGAGTTGTATATTGCGTTATTGTGGAATTTCATTAATTGCTATATCGTGGAATGAATATTAATCATAACGTATTACAGAATTAGTCTTCAACTTTGTCTTCCAGTAAGGAACGTTTGCTTTCGAGCGACATTACTATTAACGCTTCGCCTGATAACAACAGCAATGCAATCTAAACTCGGGCGAAGAAGGAAATCAGCAAATATGAACTAAACTGTCGGTTGTCTCTCGAACCACAGTCGCCAGACGCAACGTTTCGAAGCAGATGAGTTTTCATTATCTTGTAATACGCCCCGGGCGACTCGAAGTCAAACAGTTATTCGGGATGGAAAGAGTCTCTAAAGGAATGAGTGGACTCATAACGGGGCGTAGTGCCTCTACACTGTTCGGACAGAGATCGGGACATTTTCCTTATATGATGTAGTCAACTGTAGTTGAATGTTGTTCGGCTGAAACTATTGCGTTATTGTCTTGATTCAATGCGTATAGACTGAACTGATAGACTGCACTGTTTGTTTGTGGAAGGTTAGATGTGCAGGTCGTTGACCATGATGGCTTAGGAGTTAGGTCAATGCTTCTCAAATGTCATCGACACGGAGGACTCAAAAATTTCTTCCACGTGACCTTCTGAACGTTATAACATCTGGACACGTAGAATATAATACGTACATTTTTTATTACATTTATGTAGTATATGTAATATAGCCCACGAAATTATATGATGATGCGATGATATTATGGCTACTGTATTTATTGCGTTTCCTTCTTTAATGTAGAAAAATGGGTATAATCATAATTATAATTTAACGTATCTACTACTGGTCTGGATAACACATAAATTATATCACACTATTCAGTCAATCTACTGTATGGAGTGAAAGGCTTTAGACCTTGAATCATTTCTATCAGGTTATCGGAATTAATTTCATTCATACATCTCAGAGGCGTCAGAATTTGTCGGCTTAACGATTTCATCTTCCATCAATCGAATCGATGAAGGCGTTTGCGTTGTCGCTTTATTAGCGCATTCGTGTCTTCGTCGGTCGATATTTCCATAGAGCTGCGTTTTCATTCTCTTCTTTCCCTTCTTCCCGGTGTCTTCTAGTCAGCGTAGACTCCATCTGAATTATTGGAACTGGAATGTGAAGTAACAGCTTATGTGAAGTTGTATTTCAAGGTGTATTCACTTTCATATACGACTATGGTTGATAGGAAATATATAAAAGTCAAGGAAATTATTAACTATTAAATAAATAAATATATATATATATATATATTTATATATATACTGTATTTGAATCTTAAATGGCCAACTCGAGAGATATTTTGTTGCATTTGCTTCCTAAGTTAAGTACCTGAGACATGCAAGGTATTCGCCAACTAATTGTCTTAATCCATCTTAAAGCAAATCTACCGACTTATGTAAAACAGATCGTAGAATTGATTTTTTCCGAAAGCGAATAAATTTTGTCAAAGACCGTATTAATTCAATTTTATTGTCCCTATCCAGGCCAATCGTGATATGGTCAACGGCCAGATGAATGGTTTCAAATTTCCTAGAGTCTGTCGTGCATGCCGCCTCTCATCATACTCTCAGTGAAGTATCAGAGAGAATATTCTTCTTTCTACGCTGAAATATAATTAGCTTACTGGGTGCAGACGCTTCCAGGGCGATAATAGAGTTGTTGAAGCGGCGTCCGAGCTGGAGCGCAGGAAAACTGGAAGACCCGAGGTCTTACTGCCGATCCGTACAGCGGATCCTGAATCTACGTAATTCTAACGGAATGTTTATCTTTCAGAAAACGCCTGCGTCTCGGCGGCTAATCACTGAAATTGGTCACGGTAGGCAACAAATGCCAGCTTTCATTAAGGACTGGCGAACATTTGAATTCTCATTCTGTCAGCGTATACACACTGATATCCAGCTTGAAATAAATGTGAATTAAATGAAATTAAAGCTCATATAAGATTACAAGTTCTCTACAAATTCTCTGTGCAAAACTTTCAATAGTTAACGTAGTTTCTCAGATAATGCAGTCATTGTTAATATTGTTTTGTTATTTGAACATTTTTATTTTTATTTTTTATTTGAACAAATAACTACACCGATGAAAAACTATGCGAATACCTTAGCTGCAACTCCTGCAGCATGTTGTTGCTATTGCTGCAGTGCTACATTAGTAAACCGGAACGTACCGGATTCTTTGGAAAGCTCATTTTGGGAACTCGTCCTGCCATTCGTCTATCCATCAATTAAGCATGTCTGTAAAGACGCCTAAAGCTCGCCACATTCGCGCTACGTTTGACTAATCTTCGCTAACCGATGCGCTGCTATAAAGCACGTGTAACTCCGTCTCATTACTGAGTAGCTGTGTTTCCAGTTTAACAAAAGTTTTGACATAGTTCTAAAATGAGGTTTTGTCATAGACAAAACCTCATGTTTTGTCGTAGTTCTAAAAAAGTAAATTGCTATAAAAAATGAAATATTTGGCGACTTCTCGATAGAAAAATTACCGGGAGCTGATCTTCCTTTCACAGCACTCAACACGATGTCGTTCAATGTTCGTCTAATTATGTGAATCGTGATAGGTAAACACGTCAGTTTACTATCTAGCCATTTCAAAATATTACCAATGTATGCTCATTCATTACAGGGACAGTAGAGCATCAAAAATTACGCATTTTTGCTACTAATTCCACAGCTTTACTTTCGAGTTCAACCCAGAACCTTAGGTGACATCGGCCTCTCCGATATACTAGATTTGTTAAATTCGGAATTTCAATTGAATTTTATCTTTAAAAACTCCTGTTATGCTTGCTAAGAGAGATCTACCTACGTATCGTTTGATTGGAGCGATGAATGCTCCCTAATTCATAGAACTTGACAATTATTGTGCCTTTTTGGTTTATTTGGCAATGTTTTACTGAATAAAGAGCTTATGCTTTACTTAATAAAGAACTTATTAGTTTGTTTTGACCATAATTTTTCTGATTGACTGGTGTTCATAAATGGCTGTTCAGTACATCACAACAGAGAATTTAATAAAAGTTTCCATCAAAAGAGACAGAATCAGAGGCTTGTAAACTATAAACTATAACAATACTAAAATCTGCAAATCAGATAAACAAAGTCAGATAATTAAAATAAGTAAGTTGTATCAGCAAATGTTTGAAATACTCTTCAAATATATAGTTGTTTTCGTTTACTCCATTGGCTCAGTAACACTAGAGGAACAGCGCTAGGAGAGATCGAGAGAGAGAGAGAGAAAGAGAGAAAGAGAGAGAGAAAGAGAGAGAGAGAGAGAGACCAGTACAGTGGTTTAAATCTCTACTCAAACTTCACTAAGGTTTCAGTACTTACCACACTGTGTAGCTGAGTCTGGTGTAACGTCCAGCTTCAGACTGTGCGCAGCCATCAACCAATGAGCACCTTAGAACAAAATATTCAGTACTGGTCAGTAGTTTTGACTGTTTGTTCACCAATGTAATTTTCATTTTGAACAGTGGTTCAGCACGTTGTTGAAATATAAGTTAACAAAATATCACGATCATAGACCAAAATCTTAACGCCAGGATTTTGTCACGTCCGTAAGGCAGTAATCCACTTTTCAAAAATGTCATTACTCCGGCTTCAATCTCTTAGAGGTATTCCCTATTATTTGCTGAACAGGTAGTAAAATATTAAGTAAAGACCCTTAAACTGTTTTATGAAATTCTATCAAAGTCCACCGTGTCATTAATAGTAATTCTCAGGGCCGTATTTAAGGGGGGGGGGTTCGGGTTCAAACCCCGCGAATTTTTTTTCCCTTAAATTAATGATGATTTCAGAAGAATTTTTAAAAAAGGTCAAACCTCTCCCCGAAACGAAAATTGTGAAAAAAGGTCGTCAAAAATTCTCGACCCCCCCCCAAATGAAATCCTGGCTACGGCCCTGGTAATATTGACAAGTGTAAGTAATCAATAATCTTAATTATTTCCAAATCATCGTCATGACGTCTCATTCACGTTAAGCAAGTAGGTCCTTAGAAGGAACAAGTATTTAATTTTTATTTAATTGATTTCAAATTTGACATAATTTGACATAGCAATTTACGACAATAATTTCAGTGTCAAATTTCTGAGTACCAGGCGATGCCCTTACGGTGCACCACACATACAAGCATTCACAGCAATAATAATACAACAGCACGTAAACCCTACAATATGCAATTTAAAACGAATAAAAAATACTGTCAATAAAAAGTTCAGTCCAATTGAATTTAAGTAATTTTTCCAAGCTACATCGGAAAACAGCACGCTTAAAAGTAATGACACTAGGAGCATGCACAACTTCTGTAGGTAGTGAATTCCATACTGAACTAATTCGTGCTCCAAAATAATTTAGCCTTACGTCCACTCTACAGTGTTTCAAGGTGAGCTTGAGGTCATGCATGACCCCTGGTTTGCGAGCCTAGTAGGGCTAGAAGTTTTGTTTAATTGTTTTCTTTTCAACCGCGGGGAAGGATGGCAACGAATTTTGTTGAGGGATTTCTAATTTATTTACTTCAAATGCTTATCACGCCCCCTAGCGGCGGGGGAGGCTAAGTGAAAATGTAACTTGGGGTGTCGAGATTTAACTGGGGGCGATCGCCTTCCACTGGGTGAGAGGGGAAGTCTAGAAAAATCCCTGCTCAAGTCTCATGGGCAGTTTGAAATCAACGCCACGATGTTTTTTATATATAATCTGTGCGAATATGAATATTCAAACCATCATTAAACCATCATATGAATAGTAATGAATATGATGACCATATGAATATTAAACCATCATTACACTCTCTTTAGAATTCGGCTAAAGGATCGAGTTCGGTTAAGGTATTTAATATAAATTACTTTCCAAGGCGCTGCAGAACATCATCTATAAACAAAGATCTTCATTATAAGAACTGCATGAAATAAAAATAATGCTTTTCATCATTAATCAAAATTTACCTTTTCTCTTATCTATCGTTCCTATAGTTGATAAGTGGATCATCTATAGATAACTTATACACGTGATTATCTATTGTTCCTGGTAGATAAGTGAATCACATTTAGTTGACTTATACATGTGATTACTTATCGTTCCTGAGAGACCGCGCCCCGGATTGTCTATATGGACACGAAAAGGAAACGACGGATAACAAATTATAGACAAACATTAACGGCATAGATACATTATAAAGGAGCTCTAATAAATTCACACATTTATTCACAACATTCGCACAGCCATTCACTTCATTCACACATTCATTCACTGCATTCACACATTCATCCCACATTCACACATTCATTCACATATTCCCACACTTATTCCCACATTCATTCACTTCATTCCCACATTCATTCACTTCATTCACTGCATTCACACATTCATTCACATATTCATTCACACATTCATTCACACAATCATTTACACATACATTCACTGCATTCACACATTCATTCACTGCGTTCACACATCCATTCACCACATTCACACATTCATTCACACATTCACTCACATATTCATTCACTTCATTCACACATTCATTCACACATTCATTCACTACTTTCACACATTCATTCACACATTCATTCACACATTCATTCACACATTCATTCACACATTCATTCACACATTCATTCACATATTCATTCACACATTCATTCACACATTCATTCACATATTCATTCACTACATTCACACATTCATTCATACATTCATTCACTACATTCACACATTCATTCACACATTCATTCACTGCATTCTTCACACATTCATTCACACATTCATACATCCATTCACTTCATTCACACATTCATTCACTTCATTCACACGTTCATTCACCACATTCACACAGTCATTCACTGCACTAACACATTTATTTGTTCCCCAGGTGACAATCTATAGTATATTCTTTCATGACCAAAAGCAGGACCTCCAGGATCGCATATTTCAGGGGGTTTAGGGTCAGCGGTGCGATGGAATGGTGACTTAACAAACAATCCACAGCAAAAAATATTTACTAGGAAATATACTTGAAACCTAAGAAAATATTAAAATAATCACTAATATGAAAGTTACATTAAATATAAATATAAACATCACAGTACTTGAGCAAAACATGATTATAGAAAAGTTGAAATCATGACAAGAAAACTAAGTTTCATAAACACCATTTTTTAGGCAAAAAATTTTGACTTAAATTTGAGCATAACTAGTAACTACTTGAATCTTCTTGACACTTGCACCTACTTGACTGCGGTATGCCGAGGCTCATTGCACCTACCCGGCGAGCCTCACCAAGGATGCCATTGCACTT
>JAQFYQ010000301.1:0-18573 GCA_034694885.1 Buchholzia appendiculata | reverse complement strand
AGATGTGGGGGAGAAAGAGAGGGAGAGAGAGAGAATTGAATGTCCATCGACAGCTACTTTGATCAGATAAAATATCAAACATAAAAAGCCCGCGCTTTAAAAAAGCATGCATAGTTCAAGGTTGATAAGTTTTCGCAAGAAATATCTGGGAATTCATTCCTTAGTTCGCTGGCTCTAGCGGCAACATAGCCGTGACTTGACTTGGTAATGATAAGACTGCTCAAACAGTAAAAGACAATTAGTGACAAATTTATTGCGTTCAGTGAAGCGTGACGTCCAGATGTCGCTGTTGAATCTTGTCAGCTCTGTTCAGTTTGAGTGTCAACCCCGCCCCGAATACTTAACCACCACTGTATCATGACATAGCACGCCCAGCTGCAGAACACCCTTTTCAGGATTCTATCCAATTCCAGAGGAACTGGTTGTTTTAGAGAATAACATCCTTCTTTTAACCTTGAACAATCTGAAGATATATGACCAGCGATTTTGTCATTGTGTTGCCTTTGGCAGCAAGTAGCGCGTAAGAAGTAAGTCATACATACTGAAATATTTATAACTACAAATTAGACTATGTAAACCATATCAACCATTAGGGAAACAAGCGATAATCATAAGATAAGCGTACGTTTCTATTGTGTTTAATTACAAAATGCCATGGGAAATCAAATCTGCTTGACAATACACTGAATACTCCTTAGCTCTGTAAATTGCTGGCCTGCAGCTATAGGTTACAATATTTTATTATTATTATGACACTATTATATATTTATCATTATCAACGCTGTTGAGTTTAATTAGTTATGAAGCTTTTAAGTTTGTAAAAAATGGTTCAAACTAACAAAAACTTGAAGCATAAGTAAAACTGGAACACAATCACGTGTAGCTCATAGAATTGTGCAGATTATACATGCAAGGAAACTACAGTTATGTGTAATTGAAAAACTGACATTTAAACAAATTCAGATTAGCCAAAATAAATAATTTCTCTAAAAACGCGGTCGATTCACAACTTTAGCCTTACGTAGCAGTTATAGCAAACCCCAGCAGCAGCAGCAGCAGCAGCAGCAGCAGCAGCAGCTGCAGCAGCAGCAGCTGCAGCAGCAGCAGCAGCTGCTGCAGCAGCAGCATCAGCAGCAGCAGCGGCGGCGGTAGCAGTACTAGCAGCAGCATAGCGAATTTATGCAATAGTAGTCATAAGCCATCTCTAGATCTTTTTAAAACTAGTTTAAGGTCACTGCATTTAGAATTAAATGATGCTACACGAAATAGAGCTATGTAAGTCTCCCTGACGGATTTGGAGATTTAAAATATATTTCATCTACTCTTAATCTATTTAATCAGAACTTGTATTTATTTATTTGTTGCCAAGAACTGGGCAAAATCGAAACTGGCCTTAATCCAATTCAACATCATACTTGTATAGTATACACTAAGTCATTAGATAAGTAATAAAATACTAATTTAAATGAATATTACTTCTGCAAGAGTCCTCAAATTAGCCCCCGTTATTAGAAGGATAACTCAATTTTATCACCACATAATTCAAAATTGGTTAGAAAACGCAAAACGCAATTTGATAAATTATCATATTCAGTAGATCACGAAACTCCGCCCACACTTGGCGCGCATTGTTTTGGACATATTAACTCTGTAGTTATTATTAAACAGTTGAGTACGGTGAACAGCAGCAGCACTTCAGATAGCGCTCTAATGTCCAGCCTGATGACCACGCCGTCACCACGGGACTCATTCAATAAACTCGACGTGATAGACGCCCGAATAGATTATAGGCGGTTCGAAAGCCATAGAAAACTCAATGACGCGTGAAACATATAGGCGTGTACTTAAATCTGAATAAATAAGACCACTATTAATGCAGCGTAAAGCGATCCGGTGTGACCAGGCAATATCTCTCTCTCTGTCTCTGATTATAATTAATATTTTCGGACTTTCAAGGTAGACCACTGTATTCAAATCCATTGTTTAATTAAACATAGTCGGTTTTCATTGGTGGGCCGATTGCAGATGGCGGTAGTGATTGAAGGCTCGTTGGCTCGTTGTTGATTAAAAAGAGAGATGGATGAAGTCTAATGTACTGAAACGTGTTACGTACTGTTGTACTGAAATAGAACTTTAACTGTTGTTGGCAAAAAACTCAATACGAGTTGAATCGGAGACTTAACCCTAGACTTGCTTCAGTGTTGGAATGTTGATATTGGAGAGGATGACTTGATAGACAATTATACGACACTAATTAAAGCCAAAAACAAAAAGTAGCATTCGAACACTAACTAACGCTGAGAAACGCAGCATAGCAAGTGTATACCCGAGCACTATTTGAAGCTGAGAAACTCTACTCGGAAACTAACGCCGTAAGGCATGGTACAAACGTTCTGCTCGGACAATAATTATAAGTAACGTCGAGAAATATAATATTAGAAGTTATACTTGGCAGCAAATTATTCCTGAGAAAGATGACAGAACTCTCCTCTCGGTTGTCATTCAGTGTGGAGGCGATCATGAGTGGTACAACAGAGTCGCGTCGTGACTCAGGTAGTAGTGGTGCGGGTTCGATACGAGCAATGGAAGAAACATCAATGGCAATGAGAACATACAATCCAGCTAAATTATCTTCAAAAGGTTTGTACAACTTAAGTTTTCAAATTTTAATTTATTACAAACTGTTGTTTATAACATTCCCTACGCTTGTTGACTGTCATTTAAATGTAACACAGTGCAAAATGGAGCGAAGAATGTCAGGCTTACACTATAAGAAAGAAATCAAGAGATGGAACTAAAAAGATTAACTTTATATCTAACGCAAAAGTCTCATGAAAATGTGAATGGAGAGCGCAAGACGAAGATACAAAGTTGAAGGTCAAATATCTGCCTAAAGGAAGAACACTCGTTTAAATAGTGAGAGCTACTGTACAAAATGTCAATTTTTTGAATTTTTAAACAGATTAAACGGTATGTTGTCATTTATTTTACAAGAGAAATAGGTGCATAATCTTCAGTGCCTCTGCGCGACCGTAATAAGTCAATGATTGAAGAACGATTGAGTTATAGTAATTACGACTTTTCAGCAGTGCCGAAACTAAAGAGAGGTGGAATGGGACATAGCCCCCCCCCCCTCTAAGTATTGGACACTGCAGCTCATACTTCTGCATTACGCGATTAGGCGGGCACTCCAAAAGTAGCTGTATAGGAATGCTGCTGTACTAGGATCAGTTCCAAAGACTGAAACAAGGACCTGTTCAATTGCTGATGTCAAGATCAATTGAGATCAGACTCTCGCAGATTTGTATTTTTGCTGCCAAATGGAATAAAACTTAATTGGCGCCCCTTCCCGCACCAATAAGTAGTGTTTCGGAGCCCAAACTCTGGTTCCTTCAGCTCATTCTAAGCTGGCTACGGCCCTGCTTCTCAGATCTCCGAATTTTAACATGGACATTTGTACATTTTATTATTTTTTGTGCTTTCCTCTTACGAAAAAAAACATAATCGACGTTTGAAGGTTACGTCAAGTAGCCTATCGTCGCTCTGTCTTTATTAAGCAATACATTCTTTTAAATCACAAAGCTATTGTGCGTACGTTGCACTTCTCGATAGTTACTTACGGTACATGAAAAGTTAAACATAACCAGAAGCCCTACATGTACTACTCGGTGAATACATTTCAACATTTGTTTTTAAAACTAACTTATCAGCGTCTGTTAAGTACTTTTGCACATGCGCTCGCATTTTGAAGTCCCTAACAATTCGTCTATTTATGTTCGTAGATAGCTTCATGTGCAGCGGACCACGGAGAGGCAACGGTCATGAAGAAGAAGAAGTTGGAAAACACGGGATGACGTCACTAATCCAGACATGGGCCCATGGTGCACCTGAGACAGATGCCATCAAGAATTATTACATGAAGAGACCGCAGTTGAACTTTCTTACTTGGCGTAAGTTTCTAAACGTCAGGGTCTATTAATCTTTTATATAAAATATAGCCAGATGATCCAACCTAAGCTATAATAAGTACCACAAAACCAAAACATGGAAAACATTTCGGTATTTTTGTTAGAATGTCTTATATTATTCTAATATATCACAAGTTACAGTTAATTGACTATGTTTTCAGTTTAGAGAAGAATGCTGTATCATGTTCCAGCCTCCAGGTGTTATTTAACTACTAGTTAAATACTTTGAACCTTTTTTAATAACTACTTAAATACTATGGAACTATTAGTCATGTTTAATTACTGTAACTAGTTACCTCTGTTATCTAAATGAAACTGCCTTGTATTTTAGAACTGATGTCCTCCAAGAGTTCCAACAACTCCTCCCTACGTCGGCACAAAGGCGACCGGAAACCCCGGACACCTTTCACCCCCCAGCAACTGTCGGCCCTAGAGCATCAGTTCGACGCCAAGCCCTACCTGACGGTCTCAGAGAGACAACGCTTTGCCTCATCGATACAGCTGACAGACGGTCAAGTTAAGGTTTGGTATCAGAACCGGCGTGCGAAGAACCGGCGCCTAAAGGACGCCCAGCTCAACAGAGAAGAAGCCGTGAAGAGATGGCTTCTCTGTGACCTCACGATCAACGCGAGATCTCATCCGCCATCAATGACGTCATCAAGATGGCCGCTTGATTGGACAGGAATGAACAAATACAGTAAAACTATTATAGGTCAAATGCACGCGAACTATGGCTTATGGATCAATTCTGCCAAACTTAACGATTCTTAAGTTTTCTTTTGAGACAATGTTCATACAATTATTTTTGAATAAAGACGCTGAAATCCAATGGATTGAACCTCAGTGATGAAAAGTGATTAAGCTATCTGGACTGTACTGTACAAGTTTATTGTAAAAAAATGCAACAGTGTAGTGACAAGTTGGAAGGCAAACCGACTAATGCCACTTTTTAATTTGAAACGGCGAGTATTCTAGCTCAAAACAAACTGCTATGTTTAAAACGGCGAAAAAACAGTGATTTACATAGCCGTGTCGTCAAAAATTACGCCTATCAATAAGATAGAGTCAGTCCAACGATCTTTCACTAAGAAGCTGTCTGGTTTGAGTGCTCTAGATTATGCGAAGAGATTGAATAGCGTGGGCATTGGAAGTTGCAAGTTTGTCGTACAGAAGGCTACAGTTTGACCTTGTAATGTAATACAAGATCTTACATATACATATCTATTTGAAGAAGAATTTTTCCATTCAACTAAATAATCTTCTACTACTCATAGTCACCCACTGAAATTAGTCAAACCTAATTGTGTAATTAACAGAACTACAAGCCTTTAATATTAGATCTATTAATGCTTGGAACTGTGTGAATGCCGTTGTTGTCCTATCACACGCTTTAAAATGTTTTAAATGCAAAATTGACACTTGTTGATTTGACAGTTGTGTTTAACATTTTGCTTAGTTTGCAATAACGATTTGTTTCATACCTATTTAAAGCTGTTCATAATTAATCTATTATTTTGAATTTCACTGTGTCAACCTACATTTTGGATTCAACAGTAACTATCTATGTTTTTTGATATTATGTTACTTTCAAATAACAAACATTTGTTTATTAAATCAATAATGACCAGATGTCGAACACATACTGTATAAATAACTTAAAAGCTTTTCGTGTTCTGCAATCTAGTAGAAGTCAGCCTCGACAGTTATATTGCACAGCACATTTCGATTGAATTACACAATTTATAAATTTGATTCAATCAAATTCTATTAGTTGCTATTGTGGTGTTGAGCTCATATATAGATAAATTTATTTAGTCCTAATTTAAAAAATTCATGAAACTTTTGTGTAGTCTAGCATAATAGCAGTGATGTAGTCCTTGGCCTTGATGCCTTGCCTCAATGCTGCCTTGAGGCACTTTACTGCCTTGCCTTGGCCCATTTTCCCAAATGCCTTGCCTTGGAAAAAATACCTTGACCGTTCAAAATACTGCCTCGACTGTATAATTTCCTGCCTTGAATGCTGCCTTGCGCACTTTACTGCCTTGGCTTGACCAATTTTCCAAATGCCTTGCCTTGAAAATGAATGCCTTGGTCATGAGAAAAATGCCTAGACTACATCACTGCATAATAGTAATACTAACACAAAAATTCAGCTATTTTCAGCTCTATATTGTTTTTTTTTAAAATTTAAACAGTCCATTTTACCTCAAGCACAAATAACATTGTGCAAACTTAATAAGCTTAATGTGGAATACATATCAATGTATCCAAAATTAAATGTTAGGCGCGTGAGCGATATATTTTGGGGGCTGAACCCACAAATATGTACTTTTATATTCTTATTGTGCTCGGCACTTGAAGAAATACACCATCAAGCACATTGGAAATTAAGTTTGTTGTGTAAATTTAAGTGATACTTCAGATTAATTTCACTGTCCATCTCTGACCACATCACTTGGCACTTTAAACTAATTCAGCTACAAATGCAGCTTTTCTGAAAGTGCAAGGGAGATTAGCATCAAAGAACTGGAGTGATGGCAAGTTGATCTTGCTATGGACCGTTGGCGTTGAAGAAACTAGATCAAGCCATCAAACGAGCGTCACACGCTGGCAGTGATGTTTTATCCTGACAATGACTGCGAGCTTAGAACTGATATTTCCTCGACATTCGTTTGGAAGTTTAAACACTACAAAAATCCACGAGTCCTATCTGATAACAATGTACAACAGAAACACAACAACAAACTTCTTGAAACAAAGGTATTCATAGATTGCGAGGAGAGATTCCCGAGAAACTAATAATAAACTAATAATATCGTTGTACAAATAAACAACCAGCATGCGGCGGTAGCGGCTTCAGCAAATATAATACAGATTAGCGCATCAAATTCCACACTGGCTGGCAGTTAACTACTTTTACTAGACGTATTGCTGCCTATAAGACGCAAACATTTGCGTTTTTCTCGTCAGTACCTCCGTCTCGGTCGATAACGATACGACTTGTTCTGCATAAAAACAACACAGCTTCAGCTGCAGGAACACTCCACACATGATCCATAGTAAGCCATCAGTTCTGCTGCAATCAATGTAACTTGAACTGCACGAACAATGACGGACTCAAATACATCCGTTCATTCGATACTCGTCAATCGTTTAACAGCTAATTGCTGCACCTCTGCTTTCAAAGCACAACATTCGCTCAAGATGAAGAAGCAAGACATCTTGCAAATGGTCAAAACGTACAAACAAATAAAATATATATCAGAAAAATACTTCTATGAACAGTAAAACAAGCGCACAGGTAAATTAAATTAAAACGTCTCGTCGCAGAATCAACAAAACGTTCGCAGAAACGCGCGTTTCACGACAGTCTTCGCTAGAATCGATCTTGCGAGAAACTATAATCGTTACCGAGGACCGATCGATAATGTTTAAAACATTAATAACTTTAGAATTCTTCAGCTCTACATGGATAGGTCTCGCTACTTGTTGATACAGTTATTTATACACAATATTTACGTCGCAACTATTACCATTTTTTTATCATCTTCGTCATCAAATCATCCCGCACAATCGCACTGTACAGTTTGTTCCGACTGAAGCTTGCAGCTCCGAGTCATCGAGTTTGCAGGAGAAGAACCATTGTTGTAAGCACTGGATATATGGCCGTCTAGCGGCTCCATGCCCTGTATATGGGGGCTTGCCGGTCGCACCGGGAATTAAACGGGTCGGCATCATAACGAGCCTATTATGAGTCTCTCGGACGCAATGCCGCAGATGTCGGTACTTGCATCGCTGCTTCGGTCGTCGACATCGCTCAAACCGCTTCCAGTAACATCGACATCATCTGAATAACAGAACAAGGAAACAGTAGGTAAAAATCACATGCTGGTAGAGAATTAGGAATGAACAAAGTCTAATCAAGTGTAAGCGTGAGAATTAAACAAGAGGTTCATAATAACTTAATCACCACATCTGCTTGATATCATAATAACTCAGAATCAGTTAGTACACGGAATCCGACCTTCAAACATAACATGGTACGGTGTGCAAGAAAAGCCAAGGACATTACACAATGACCTACATCAAGAAAGTCAAGGACATTACACAATGACCTGCATCAAAAAAAGTCAAGGACATTACACAATGACCTACATCAAGAAAAGTCAAGGACATTACACAATGACCTACATCAAGAAAAGTCAAGGACATTACACAATGACGTACATCAAGAAAAGTCAAGGACATTACACAATGACCTCCATCAAGAAAAGTCAAGGTCATAACACAATGACCTACATCAAGAAAAGTCAAGGACATTACACAATGACGTACATCAAGAAAGTCAAGGACATTACACAATGACCTGCATCAAGAAAAGTCAAGGACATTACACAATGACGTACATCAAGAAAAGTCAAGGATAGTACAGATAACACAAAAATGGCGAAGAACATATTAAGAAGAATCTGTACTACCTTTAACGAAAATAATTAATAACTAGTGCAAGTGAAGATTGCAAGCGGACGAATGCGAGTGATGATCGGATAAAATCTCAGCGCGTCACTCATTGTTCAAAAGTAAAATTATATAGGCCTACACGTTAAATTGATGGAAAGGCGAAATCAAGCACTTATCAACAATTAGAAAATAGTTATCTTTTCTGCACTGACCAAGTTCTGACGACGTAGAACTCGACGACTCGTTCGACCCACTGCTCGACTCGCTGAGCGAAGGTCTCACGCGGTACTGCCCAGCCAGACCGCGATACTGTCCTCTACCATTGGTCATCTGGTCAAGCTGCCATCTCAAGTATTGCTGCTCTCGGACCAGCTGTTCTTTCGTCGTTTTCTGTACGTGCTCTGAATCGCGCAACACCTACACACAGACAAACGAATAGAACATTTCAAGAATCTGCCCCACAGTCAATTAAACACACAGAACATGTAACCGATCTGTCGTACAGTCAATTAAACACACAGAACATGTCACCAATCTGTCACACAGTCAATCACAAACTACACCACAACCAATGACAGCGCACAGAATGTCACCCAACATACGAGTCAACAAATCAAAACCTTGCTTTGCACTCTAGAATGTCAGTGACAGCAGTCATGGCACGCACGGCACATGCAAAAACAAGTACAATAGTACATGCCACATACGTACAAAACCAAGATCTGCTCGAGTAGGATGTCAACAGACTATACAAACCATTCAAAGGTCGGGAAACCGAGAACTATACAAACAACAGCATTTGGTGACTATCACTTGTTAACGACTTCAGTAGTTAGCTAGAGTCTCACACTATAATCACATCATGTAACAAGAAAGACATCGCGCAATATCAACGAATACTGAAGGACAAATGTACTTCTAGTTAATGTTAGGATTTTGTCCTCATTTCATGCCCCTAATCAGATGGGGGCATGACGCTTTATCAAAAGACGTCGTCAGCGAAAGATGAACTATCGAAAGAACATTATCGAACAGGTAAGACATCAAACTGGTCACAGATATATTTAAATTAGAAAATCCCGGAAAGACATGTCAGCTAAGCTGCAAATCATTAAATATCAAACAAAAACACTGAAAATACAAAATATTGAAAGACGGACGCTCCATTGAAACAATACATCATACGAATTTTGAAATAACAAAAATTAAAATTGTATCAAGTACACAATACAACACATGTACTTAGTGAAAGTTAGATAAAACTTGCTTATTGCACTTTGAAGGTCTGAATAACTAATACAATCAGCTTCAACAACGTCGATGATAATAAGATACATGCTAGGTCTCTTGATTGCGTTACTTTACTGAAAAGAAGAAAAGATAAACAAGAATAACCAAAAAAAAGAACTAGAAAGAGTGCAAGTGGATTTCCACTTCAAGAGCGGGTTTTGAAAGGATAACCACGGTCAAATGTACACATTGTAGTTTCGTTAAAATACAACGTTTAATGGCTATACATTGTTCGCTTGACCAAATGTCTTCTCTGTAATATTTTACCTTTGATTCAATGTCTCTATTATGATATGTTTTTTAAACGACGACTTTACCCAAGCTGTACATTTTTTTTACGACTTTGGATTATCAGTGAAATATTTCTCGATATTCTCACATCTTACGTTCCATCTTTTTCAATCAATTTTGATCACGAACCTTGATAAGTGATGTAGCATTCGTCAGCAAGCCAAGTGTGGTGTGCTTCGTCAGATCACCGGCTAAAGGAACGACGCCCTTCAGCAGTTCCAGACAGTGTTTCATGTGAGCTCTCCTGTGAGAACAAACGTCATGTCACACAAGTCAATTTATCATAAAATTGATACTTTAAATTTACATCCATTCAATTGAGTAACATAAATTGGACATTTCTTGAAGAGCCGTGAAGAGTAATAATCTATGACATTAAGGAACTCATGACCTATATACATTGTCTACCAACCCGATGTCATCATTTTGTGTGAAATAAGCGAAAAATTACAACAAGTAACCGTAAAAAGCACTCCCCAAACGTGCGCAAGTCTCACAGACGAAATGCGTATTCAACCATTCGAAGTGCACATTATTATGAACAACATTCAGTAAAACCTGTACGCATGCATGTACAACGAACTCCCAAGTTACGAAGTATTAAGGTTATTGATTGCGACAAATTTCAAGTACAAGATGTAATTGCTGTACGAAAACTGATATGCTATCTAGTTTTGCCAATTAACTTGACAATATTGACCATCTGATCTACGCCGTCTTCAGCATGTCAAATATTTCCATTCTACGTAAAGTAACAAATGCAAAACAATATGGGAATACACTTAAATACTTGTAAACAATTCAATTGGCGTAAAGAGAAAAACCGTCCAACATTAAGAATGCAACAAAATGAACAATATGTTACCTGTTCTTTTCCAGTTCATTATGAGAAGATCTGCAACAACAAAAACCACACATAGAATTTTGGCACATGTGGCTATCCAACCCTGCATGAAATATCATCTAATTAATTATTATGCAATACAATCAATCTATATATCTATAATAATAACGTCATTAATATTACTAAAAGTATTAACAACACACGTGCCTGGCTATAACCTCCAGTCAAACAATTCAGTTCTGAGTAGCATGCCTTCATGCTACATGAAAGACAGCACGAAGGAAATACAAAAAATTAATCTGTTAATTCAATTACTATGCGCATAGTATATACCACGGCTGATTTGATTTCAACAGAAGTGTCCTACACAGTAATTGGCTCCGCTACAGCTTCAGCTCGTGTTGATTTAAACACAGAACCATCTAATAGTAGAATGAACACCTGACATGGTTACAAAAAACTGTCGATAATGTGGTCCAAAAAAGCAAGATACCGCAATTGGGGCCAGGGCATCGAAATGGTCAAATGTAGATTTCTACAAATAAATTCTTTTTCTCTCTGCATCGTTCACATGTATGCTAAATTATTTTGTGTAATTTGAAGTACAGCTGCCAGCTTTTATTATTTATTTATCTCCAACTGTAAACAGCATTGTGCAGTCAAAATTACATGTATGTAATCTGTTGCACACAGTTATTTACTCTCTAGATATAAGCCAAACAACAGTTCGATCACGAACACTAGATATGACTTCAGCTCGAGTTACTCTGCACTGTTTCATAGCAACGAGTCGTGTCAATTCAAACTGAACTCGTACAGGTTTAACAACTTCAAGTACTTTCGACTTCTAGTCATACAAACAGTTCTTGCCTTCCTCTCCGACTCACTTAAGCCAGACAGTTCAAAGTTGAACTAGAATGATGTAAGCAAGCAAAAAAAGACATCAACTAACCGGCATCCCTGAATTTGTCTGAGCTTGGTGTTCTTTCTCCTTTCGTTACGTGAGACTGTTACCGGACACGGTAATGTAGAGGCATACCCGTGATCTGCTTCTGCAAACAGTGTTGAACAGTCCATAATATACATCTGCCATCACAATATACAACACATTTACCACCGCATTATACAATACAAGTATCATCATATTATATAATACACATATCACCACATTATACATCATATAAATCACATCACACAAGACAGTTGCAACAACATTGTATAATCAATGCACGACCACAATATACAATTGATGTACTACCTCATTATACACTTGATGTACTATGGTACCTCATTATATACTTGATGTACTACCTCATTATACACTTGATGTACTACCTCATTATACAATTGATGTACTACCTCATTATACACTTGATGTACTACCTCATTATACACTTGATGTACTACCTCATTATACAATTGATGTACTACCTCATTATCTAATAAATATACCAAACATTACACAATTTAAGCTGTAAACAGTTATCATCAACCACCAGGCTATAAGAACCACTTGAGATAAAGCTCTTGCATGATCTAAGCAAGCTAGGCCCTGCAACAAAGTCCTCAGTCAATTCATGATACTTTACACCCTTAATCACAGTTTAACAAGGAAATGCCTAGGCAAAACAAGGCCATATTTAAATCTGAAAATGCAAAATTTCAGCCAGGCTCAAAGTAGTATGGAACAATTTCTTTAAATGACAAGTAATTAGCCTTTACAGTGTAGTTTGTTCTCGAATGGAAATTTAACTAAAGTCTATGAAGCCTCACATTGGAATTTTGGGCTCCATTTCTTTTATGCTGTTTATGTGATATAGTATTGGATTCCACTATATAACTAGAGCAATACAACTTTCTTTAAACTATCCGACCAGCAAGTTCTATTATTCTCATTAATTATATAACAATATATCAAACCAGAGAAATCTGGAATATTTTGCTACACAATATCAGAGCATTTTCTTTCATAGATAGATTACGTCGTCATTAAGATTTATACAGAAACACCTGCTTAAATATTCATAATATGAAAGAGGCCTACTGTGTCAGTGTGTGTGTGTGCGCGTGTGTATGTGTGCTCGCATATGTGCAGGAGTGAATGTGCACAACAGTGCATGCGTGTGCACAACAGTGCATGCGTGTGCACAACAGTGCATGCGTGTGCACAACTGTGCATGTGTGTGCGAGTTCGTGCATGTGTGTGCGAGTTCGTGCATGGTTTTAAGCATTCATCAACCTCACAAGTGTATAGTGCACGCATGAGTGATTGAGAAAGCTTGAAAATTGCTGACTGTACTCTTAGCCTTAGCTAGCCACAGCGTTGGTGTTGGGCAGTACAATACTCTCTACACTCACACATTGTGTAATAATTCTATTAGAAACTCAACTGCTAGCCCTCTTGACAGATAACACAATCTGACGTGGCAATGACATCCAGGACATCAAATAATATACACTACTACGCCTAGGAAAATTATCTAGTCATCATCATATATAATTATAGCTTTAGCGTGTCAATTATAAGATACAGCTAGGATAGCCTAGGCTAGAATCACATGAAAATGTGTGTACACATATAAATATATTACACCAATAAAAGTGTACACAAATTAGGATAAGCAGCTGAATTACACGATGTACAATCATTTGAATTTATTGATTTGAGGTTTAACAGCATGTCAGAATATACAGGCTTTATTATGGCTTCGTTGTATAAGACATACGCTTTTCCAAATCACTACAAGGTTCAGCTACAACAGCTGAAATAAGTAATATCAAAGAGATAAGGCAAGCGTTTTCTGTACCATGAAAACAATTCACAAATTAACATCAACCTAAAAACGATATCCTCAGAACTTTACAATCAAAACCTAGACTTTATATGAATGTCAGCAATGATTATCAAAATGATCACAATCACAGTGTATACTGTACTGAACAGATCATAGAGACAAATCACAACACAGTGTTTAACTAGCATCAACACACAACAGAAAACAAGTTCCGCAGATTTCAAGAAGATTGTCAAAGGACGCTCATGTTTCAACAGATTGCAATGTTCATTGTTCAAGGCACTGCTAACCAACATGACCATCTCTAATATTCTAGAATTTAAAGTTTGAAGCTTGACGTGCGGTCATATTGAAACAAAAAGAAAAAAATTCTCTAAATTCTCAACAAAGATTTCCTATGGGTTTACGGCGTAAAAGCAAGCAAAAAACCCTCAAACTGTCGACAGAAACAGAAATCGATTAAAAGGAATCATAAACACAGTAGAGTAATGTGTATATATAATATAACAATGTGGATAACCGTCTAGTAAAATACGTAAATTAAGAACAGATGTATGATATTGTCCAGCAAGTACAAAATAGTTGAGCAATATAAGAAGATAAATGCTCAAATGTCAAATACGTACAAATATTTACTAGATATTGATATACAAGTCCAAAGCAATCAAATTAATATAAAGTAGGCCTAGTCAAGAGAAAGCAAATGGTCCAGTTACAATCATCAGAGCATCACTTGATTCGAGTTCTAAATAATTTATAATTCATAAATTGGTCGTCAAATGACCAAAGTAATACGTTGAACAAGGCATCACATGATTAGCATATTCTGAATTAATTACAAACAACTATTACAAGTGAATTGTGCCAGGTTGCGTCTTAAGATAAATAGAATGGCTGAACAGCATGTGTATCTACTGCATAGCATGAAATGACTGAATCAATTATAACCTTGCCTTTTAGATAAAGGAAGAGCACAGGTAGACAAAGGAGAGCACAGGAAACATGATAGCGAATTTGATGCCAATGTTTCCAATTAAAAACATAATTCAAACTAGTAGATCTAATAATAGGGCATTTTTACATTATCTGTAACTGTTAAACACGTAGGCTACTACACTGACAAAATTTGGTCATGTGGAACTATAATCGCCCGATGAATGGATTAAAGGTGATTAATTAGTTGCACGCAACTTGTCCTTTTTCCTTCCTTCAGTCGGAACAACGAGCGTCTTCAAGGGAACGTTTTCAAACTCACATGTTAAATTTTTATGATGCTCATTACTAAATTAGTTGGGTTCCTAAGTTCAGTTACACCACAGTTAAGGATCTCAATATTTATGCAGATTGATCAAGATTTACCTGCAATTTAAGTGCACACAAGTTTATAAAGAAAAGCTAGTAATTAACCAAGGCTTCTTTGCAATTAAGCATTTGTTTCAGGTTTAATCAAACCCTAAAAATTAATATATAGAATTTTAATTTTGACCATATGTAGCTGTATTACACCTTTGCAATAACAGAAACTTTGTGACCACCTAACAGACCACCAATGGACCCGCACGAGACCCCGACACGAGGCTATATCAAATAACTGTTATCTATCATCTTATTGTATCTGAAGTGAAATTTCAAGAGGAAAAATATTAAACATACATCATTCAAACCAATCTAGTCCAGTCTATTGAGTCCAATCCAGGTACACTCTCCTGCTAAATTAAGAACTTAGGTTAAGAACTTAGATTAAGATTTAGCGAGTTTTACAATGCAGTACTAAATGTCAGCTGGTGGTCATCAAGTAATCACGATACCGTAGAATAACAGGCAGTCTTGACATAAACTCTAATAATCAAAAGAAATCCGTCTCTGGAAAGATGTTGTCAGAACAACAAACTGAAATACTGCTGCATAGATTTCACTTTGTGAAAAGACGCAAGACATAGTGTCACATAGCCTAGGCCAGGCAGATAGCATATAAAAATAGACTGTGTGTTTCTCGTGCCATGTTGATGCTCATCATAGCAAAGTATTACAAGTGTAAATTAGCAACATATACTGTGTTAATTAACTGAGATTATTTACATCATGCAGCTACACTCTGTCACCTTGTGGTGTCTCATAATATCTATGCATGTAACGAGCGTTTGAAACAATGCAATTAACCAAGGTAAAAGAATCCATTACAATTATCAGAACTGCTAAAACCCTGATTGCCGATGATCTCAGTTTACATTAAATCTGGTATGACAATCATGTCCAATATGTGGACTGCTTACAATGGCGTTCATCAGTGGGATCATCAAAATAGGATTCTTACAGTAAACGAAATGTACCATTAAAATAATTTGCTGACCCTGTCAGAGGTGCCACAGAGAATGCTTGAATCAAGCAATGACGAGAACACACATGGAACGAACATGAGGTGTACAACTGTTGTAATCGTTTCCGCTAATTTATTTGGTGCAACAGTTTGAATAGCAAATGCCATTTGACACCACACTGGGTGATCATGTTCGTCTTTTGGCTACTTGAACAATTTGGTCGTCAACTTCAAAGTTATGCTTCAGTGACAACTTCAAAATGATGACCTGAACAGAATCGACCTTGTAATCCGATGGTATTTAACTCGTGATATTTTAAAAATGAAATGTGAACACGTGTGTTAATTTTCAAACTATTCCAGCAATTTCATTATATAAACAATTTTTGGGCTAGACAACATGAAAGTATCTAATGGTATTAATTCATTAAAATCGTATCATTCTGTGCTAACATTCGGAGCTAAATCTTTCCTTCGACACATGTTGTAGGTCAACCATCATTCCACGAAACATCCGTTGACGAAGCATCTTCCTGCGACGAATCTTGTCGCCGAAACATATTTCCTGCAATCTACTTTTTCTGCTGAACATCTTTTGGCGAACATGTGTTTTTGTCGAGACGTCCACACACCGAACTCGATCTAAGTATAAGGCGACAAAAGATAAAAGATGGTTCAGGTAAAATAATCGAATCAAGTTAACCTGAACAGTAGCCCAACCTTCATCCTAACAATAATTGTAAACGTTACGACGCTAAATCTTAGCCAAACATGCTGATCCTGATGATCAGAACCTTATATTTATGCAGGTCTGTCCTAGAAGTAAATAGTCTAATCCACAAAAGTTTCCACATTCCACTGCGAGCTTCCTTCGAAACCTGAAAGCTGGCAAACGAACCGAACGTTATAACAAACATGCCTAAACACCTATCTCACACGTGTACTGTATATGACGTCCTCGAATCGTGCGATAGCAAGCAAGACGACCATGGACGGTAGTGCCGGGGGTCTGGCAACCCTGAGGGACAACGGCCTTGGACCACGGCCTCATCGCCCGATGTCCTTAATCGATCCCGTCCCTACTATAATTTATTATCAACAGTCAACATTGAGTACACGATCATGAAAACAACAGTTAGATTAGAAGAAATTTCGCTCAAACCTCGATCCTTTTTGTCGAGATATTCTGCGGCCATAAGTAACGTCTGAATGTTCATAGTTGGCTGCGATATGACGGACGAGGATTTCAACCCGGGACCTTTAATTCTCTCTCTCGTTCAGCAACGGGGATAATTTCTGTGTTCCAATTACTGGGGTTCGGTGGGGGGTCTTATGTGTTTCTACTCCGCACGACCACCCCTACATAAAAATCTAACAACTTCACCTTGTGCACAGAAATCGCGCGAACAAAAATAACGAGTTTATTTGACTTGACGCCTCACTGTGAATGTAATTATTAGGATATGTAGAACTGGATTGTTGCGTGCCTCGGATCGTAGGTGGGTGCGATGCCCGCACACAACAGCTGGGCTGCGTGTGTGTGCAAAACATGCACAGTTCGCGCATGCTCCGCGCTAAACTAGGTCAAGTTGATCGACGCTGATTGGTCAGCGCCGTCATTGTCATGGAAATTTATGCGCAGTTGGCCGCAGCGCGACTGCAACGGCCTTCACGGTGTGGCGCCCGTTGAACCACTGACCTATTTGTCCTACGCGGCGTAATTTGTAAATAAACTCTGCCTCGCCTACAAAATACAAACGGTGACGTCAGCTGATGTTTTTCTCGTAGTATTTCCACGAAACGGGTCAAAAAATTAAATTATTTTTACCTGGTCGTATAATTAGCCTTTAGGTGCGTACCGTGATTGGTAGATGTTGTAGGAATTCTTTCAATTACAGATTAAAATGCCAAAATAATGCGGCTTCCCATTTTCTAGCGTGTGACGAATTTAGGCCATGATCAATAGAGTACGGTACCTTGGTAAACATGCAACAGTGCAAATAGGCCTGGCCAGCCAGGCCAGGTTGATTCCAAGAATTTATGCCAATGATCTTGATACTGGACTGTAACTATTAATACAGGGAAACATGTAATCCAGGCTACTTAATTGTGTAGCATGTAGCTGAACAAATCGACATACTATTAATTCAATAACAAAAGGTGCAAATAGGCCTAGCTAGGCCTACATGTAACTTAGGTATTAATTACAGCTTTGCCAAAAGTAGGCCTACATAATTTAGGCCCCTATGTGCGCACTACAATAAATCGATTAGAATATATTTAGCGTAAGTAATGAATATCAAATTAAATGTCTTTAATAGTTTAGAAACTAAATTTGCTGGGTCGAATTATCCACATGAATTCAAGGTCCTATGGCCGATCGAAGGTACGCCAAACGCGGTCAAAGGTACGCAGAACAATTAAGCCTTGGTTGAAAACTGGGTAAACGGAAACTTTTCCACATCAAATGTATTGGCCTGGTTAATACAACAGTGACAGTTCTGAAATTGGTCGTTTATTCATGACAGCATCTTGTATAGTTATGTAGGCCTATCGCACAGTGATCTTAATGCCTGCCAGGCTGTATTTAAAGGGGGGGGGGTGTGT